>JARFOD010160973.1:0-12003 GCA_031763545.1 Mopalia muscosa | reverse complement strand
CTGAAGTTATGCTTATAGACAATGTAACAAACGCCTATCTCTTAACATGGCAGGTACGAACCCCGCCCCACTATACGTTGTAGGCCGTTTAAAATGGAAAATGTTTCTAATACCTTCGATGGTTACTGCTGAAGTGCACACCATCATCCAATAAGTTTATTAGCCCTTAAATGAAGCGCTTACCGAGTAAACAATGTACGCTGTTCATAATGCGACAGCTTTCGATAAATCGTGCTTTAATTGCAAATTTTTAGTAACAAGTTTTGATGACAGTTATATTGGTGAATGTTATAATTATATCATCTATATGCATAGCAATCTGATCTTGTGAGCTTTGTACAGTTTCGCCAATTATTCAAGAGCTATCACTTATTTTAATAAACATTTTTGGGACCGTCCTTAACAAGCTCATCCTGTATATAGTCATCAGTACCAGCACGTGTAGACAGTATACACCTACTTGGGACATATCATGCACTTAAGCATTCCATCATCTGTTGTTGTAACACATTAATAACTGCTAACTTGAATAACTTTCTTTATAGGTTCTCCGCGAAACAGGCATCACCGCGCTATGCATACCGCTGTCTTTTATTGGTCTCCTTGTTTTCGTTACGTGGCTGCGATGGTCGTATATAGAGCAGAACCAAAGACAAAGACATGCACTTTTAAAAATGGAAATAAATGTTTTCGCTTCTGCAATATTTTCATTTCCAAGCCGATTTAGTTACCTTAGGGACATATGAACTGTGTGTGGTTAAGACAAACTACTTCCTTTGGCGGAAGGTAATATCGTATGGTGTCAAGAACTCAGCAATGGAAAGCCCATCGGCAGTGGATGCTTGCACAATTTTAAGTTTATTTTGTGCAGCGATAAACAAAATATACAAATATTTTTTATAACACTATGGGAATAATTATAAATAAACCATATATTTATTCATTGAACTTATTTGTATGTGCGATGTGATGCTTGACCCCTTGGGCTAAACATTCAAATTTTATGATCTGGAAAAAAAATTAATACTAATTTCAAATTGTTAAAATTTTGGCATTTTATTTATTTTTTCATTCAGAAAACAGTAATCATTACAAACATCTTAGTCTCTATCTTCACGTTTTAACATATTGTACACATAAACTTGGTAAAAGCAAAACTTTGAAAAATTTAAGTTCAAGAATTATTCTCTAAATAAAATAATTGGTTTGGTAATAAAGTTACTGTTAGTGAGAACTAACCTCTAAAAATACACTGTCAAATTAATTCTGTTTGCAATATTTGTAATTCTAAGTATCTAAGCTCTCCAAAATATATACATATATACCATTTCCACCTAAAGTCATGATTCTTTTGGATAAAAAGTATTTTCCTCAAAATCAACCAAGAAGTGGAGAAAGACCTTTAAGGTGATCTGACACATAGCCAAGTCAATAGGTGAAGTACACCAACATCTACCAAACTGGAAACGGCAAGATACAAAGCACACTTAGTCTGCAATATCGCAAAGTCCACATATAAACACTTGTTAAGGTCACAAGCCCTCCTTCATTTTCCATCTTATCTCTGTAAATACCCAGTTAACTACAAGTTCTCATTAATTATCTGCCCCTGTAACATTGATCAGTTTTTAATATTAAACTATTAGGTATACAACAACAACTGTGTATATTATACAAAGTTGTTGGGGCATACCCTAAAGCTCAGTCTTAAAGACGAGTTTGATACAGTACCGAATCAAACTTCACATTTGTGGCTACTACATGCAGTATAAACTCCACTTACATTCCAGGGGTCATCATATGACCTTGACCTCAAAAAAGCAGGATCCGCCAGGAAAACTCAATTACTTTTAGTACATTACAAAAATTTATAGAAAGAAATATTTTATGCCATGAATTAAATGGTTATTTTGAAAGACTACTTGGGTAAATTTAATATGATTTAATTTAACTAAAACTTGGGTAAAAATGATGTATTTAATGTTATAAGTATGATGACTATATGAAGAATAGCTGAATATATGCAGATAGCAGTTTCCTGCCACACTTTCAGCGGATTAACTGTTGTGATGATAGAACAGGTCAGAAACGCTGTCCTCAATACCACTGGCAACAAACAATTACAACATTGTGAATCAAAACAAAGTGATAAAGATCCCTTTATATGACATTTTTTTTTTTCAGTTTCCCCTTTATCACAGAATAAGCAGTCAGGAGAGCAACTCTCTGCATCCTAGTCAGGTAAATTCTACAGGTAAGCCTTAATATGTTTAAGCATAGAAATAAATAGCATTGTACATCACGGACATACACCCCTATATATATTGCCGATAAATGTTTTCAATATCAACAGATCTAGAGTGCATACAATTATGACTTTGAACTGACAATATAAAATGATACTAGTTAATTAGCGCATATTTAATTTTATTATTTTGCTGATTACATAAGGATATCTTACTTTTTTAAACATAACTGTACTTAAATAATGCAGTATAACCCAGACAATTACATTATTCAGTGTAAATTTGAGATGACCCCTTGCTATCTCATTGTGACAAGTTCTTCAGATGAAGTTGGATGAATGGCAATAGTTTCATCAAATTGAGCTTTAGTGGCACCCATCTTAATGGCCACAGAAAATCCCTGTAACATTTCATCGACTCCATGGCCCACCATATGTAATCCAATCACCTGAAGCAAGAAAAAAGAATCAAATAAAGATATACATGTATTGTATTATGATTGTGAACGAATGCACTTCATAATGACAATTCACGGAAATATTTTTACCGCATTACTTCAGAGTCTTTACCAATAACTAAAAAATAGACTAACTTGTACTAAAGAGGAAGGAAACAAAAAAAAACTGAGTAGCTAGCCATTCCCAAGTTATAGTGCTTATCACCATATTGGTTTGGGCTAATTGTTAGGAAACAATCCTGCCTGTCCATAGGAGTGTTATGAAGCTAACCGTTTACTTTGAAGATAGCATACGGTCCAAGGGGCTTATTTTTCCTCTTAGATGTCCCCTTCATTTGTAAAGTCACCTTAGCCTAAAGAGGCTTTGTGAAAGTTGGCCCTGATCCTCAACAAAACTTGACTTTAATAGGTGACTGAGTCAATCTCTTATATGACTGTGGTTTTCAAGTTTTCAGGTTACAGAGTTTCAGAGAGTCAATAAGCATTTCTAATTTATATGTACATAAAACTGAGGGTACATTTGTTTACTTTCAGGCCCCCTGGTTAAGGGCAGTTTGTTTGAAGAGTAGCAATGCTTCCTTCACTTAGCACTGGAGGAAACTTAACTTTCCAACATCAGGGCCTGATCCAGGGTAAAAGTTTGGGGACCCATCATGTTATGATCAATCTGAAGCGCAGCTTCTGTTGAGGGCACTCGTGCCCGAGTTGGGCGGAGGGTCCGGGAGGGGGATGTCCCCCCTCCTGCTCTTCGGAACAAAATTGATTTTGTATGATTAAATGAAGCCGTTTAGAGCACCGTGGGGAAAAGTAATAAGCAATTAGAATGACACAGTGCCTCGCTTTACAAACAATATAGGTCAATTACACCTTCATTGACTAAAGAGTTCCATTCTTCGCGAAGCGTGGGAAATGGTTTGGTATCACTTTCACTATCAGCTTGAGTTCAAATTTTCACTTAAAGTGAATAAAATCAGCTCGAATTTGTGCAACAACTAGAAATTACAATGTGATATGGATATCCATACGGAATCAATCAAAATCAGAGCTAACACAGGTCTAGCTGAGAAGAGTAATTTGACAGTTCCTTTGTGTATACCTGCATCCAGTTCTGTGACCCGCCATCATATCCACGTAAACCTGGGAAGGGATGGGAGGCGAGCGGGCGTTTTTTTTTTTGCCGGGTTTGGGTGCCCAAATTTGGGGCGCCCAAACCCATTTAAACAGGTTCAAAACCGGGCTGGATCAGGCCCTGGCAGTGGTGGCTAAGTGGTTAGCGTGTCTACCTTCATGTACTACTCTGATTTACCATCCACAGGTTCAAGTCTGTGGACCATTATGTATATTGGGGAGTTGTGGCTCTGGCAATTGTGCGGATGATTTTAACACAGATTCCTCATGGTTTGCTACCATATTTAAGAAAAGAACCGTATGGACAATCCGTCATCATATACATGTAAGTGAAATACCCTTGAGTATGATATTAAACCCCAATAAAACCAAAATGTGCAATGTTTGTTCATTCGCTCTGTGTTTATCGCCATAAGGAAAGACAGGCCTGTGCTGTTGTGGAGAACAGACAGAACATTGTTCCCGCCATGGTTATGCAAACTTAAATTAGGAAGACTTATTCTTAGGTTTCTGAAATTTGCAGTTTGCCACTCATGTTGACAAATTTTGTCAGCGATCATCAATGAAGATTGTGTTTTACAGCAAGGCACATTTATGAATTTAAAAAATCAGGGGAACCAGGGGAAAAGGCAAATGTTAGGTTATCTCACAAAATTTTACAGGAGAGTGATTTAAAATTATGCCAGAAAAGATTAGCTGTTTTTTTTTTTTTGTTAAATAGGGTTTAAAATCGTACTTAATAAGGTTATTTCATTTACATGAATGGGTGAAGGGCATCATCGACACCAGTAGGAATAGACATAGACAAGATGGGACAAAATCAGGACAATCTCAGCACATTGTACAAAGACATCACAAACAAATCAACTTCTTGTTCCCATTTAACTCTGAAAACTACAGGGCAACAGGAAGCTCTCTCAAACCACCCACTGTAGAGAAAGAAAATTTTGCATTCCAGCACTGGGATGGGGCTTATAGATATTGTTAATGTTACAGACTTTTCCTCGATTTTCTTACCTTGTTGCAGTTTTGGGGTGAGTGGAGTGATTGGGGACGGAGAGCTGCTGTCTGTGGTTAGGTCTCTGATTGTCTGTATCACTGATTCAAATTCAGTCGTTGGTGAGGAGTGGTCCATTCTGAAAAGCATGTCTTCACTGTAGTTACTGATTAGCTCTTCCCTCATTCGAATCATATTCATCTCTCTTGATGGAATGGGAAATGTGTTAGCCTTGGTAAGAACTGGGTGTCCATTAGGGCTTAGTTGGGGACTTGTCAACGGTTTCTTTTGCGGGGTAGAGTTTGATCGTTGGAATTGATACAAAGTCTCTAAAGCATTTTTCTCAAAATCAGTTGAAGGATTACCCAAGCCTTCATTGCCCGATGAATCCAAGAGCTGTTTGATTTCATGGGGCAAACCGCTGATGCTTGTCTGTTCCAAGGAAGGCATGACAACGCTGTCATCATCATTTACATGTAAGATACTGAGACAAGGCAAACCAGCCTGGCAAGGTGCTGCTTCTGCATCGCTCCCAGATGTGATGGCTCCAGGGACAGCAGTTATTGTTTCAATCGACTTGCTGCCAGAGCTCAAAGGCTCACTGAAATCTCTATCGAATACACTTAATATTGGTCTATCATTTTGTCCAGGAACTTGACTGTCGTATGAGTCATTAACTATGGTTTGGTCAGTGCTACATGTACATATATCAGAACTACCAACTACCTGCGAATTTTTACTGTCACCAGTCCCATATCCACTGGTTTGGTTCGAATACTTGTGTCGCATCTCTTCAGCACTGCCCGCATTGCCTCTAAAGCTAGTGGTTTGATAATCTGAGGCCCATTCACTTTCTTTAGATGGTGAAAACACTTCCTGATCTTCAAGATCAAAATCTTTACCCAAAATCTCTCGATCAAGTCCATCGCTCTCACGGACGGATACCTGCTTTTTGAAACTAACTTGTCTATTAAAGATGTGAAATTTTGGGACTTTAGGGTCATTCACTCGTCCTTCAATGTCAAATTTTTGTTTAGCCAATGTAACTTCATATTCATCCTTTTTAACACAAGTAGCTTGACTTGAAACTTTCGTGTTGGTCACAAAACTTTTGCACGATTCATTATGTTCACCAATGTCATCCTCCAGGCTGGCCGATTCTCGAGACACCTCAGTAGCACTTGATGTTGATAAAATGACATCAGGTAAACTCCCTGTATCACTTGTTTGTCGCGAATATGATACACCTGAACTAGTGTTTGTGTCTTCATCGGCTTCACCTTGATTTTCATTACCTGGCTCAAATTCTCCTTGGGTGAGCCAGAGGTCACCGGACTGTCTGAACTTGGAGCGCTTAGCAGATGCAGGTGCGACATTATTACTTTCCTGACAATCTTGGTCATTAGTGTCCAACTTTTCTTCATCAATTTTATGCTGTAAATTTTGATAGAACCTAGAGGTGCTTTCTAGTGGACATCGCATAAACCCTCGTCCCATTCTACGTAAAGCTTCTTGAAAATCAGCTTTACTAAAACTGGAGACATCTGAACTTATGCTGGTATCAATAGATGGATAAAATAAATTGTTCTCATCCATTGTGGCTGATGTCACTACACAAGTATATTTCGCTCAAATAGACATAGCCAAGACCTCTGCTGATTTTCCATGAATTTGTGAATTTACGTGAAAGCATCAATGGACAGATAAGCTTATGCTTGGAATTTTTTTTCTATTGTCGTACTTATGTCTTTAGTTTATAGCATAAGTCAAAATTTTAAAAGTTTGTCGGGTAAACTTAGCTATATCACAAATTATTGTTTTAGAAAACGAAATTTTCACCTTGTAGTATTCACTTTCTTACAATCCATGGGAACAGAGGTTTACATGTTCGAGAATTGATCTTTCTGACCTACACCTGAACAAAATAAGTGTAAAGCTTGCAAAGTTCCGACAGAGATTGCTACCTATTCAGGAAACTTTCCAGATGTTGTATGGGTAATATAATAACTGCCGCTGTAAGATTCTTTCTCAAATTGGAAGCTGCCTGTCAATACATGTAGATAAACACTGTATTAATTTCCTGTCTCCCAACACACATGATTAAGCCTGACAGGTCTCTGCCAGGCCTGAGACTTTAACCCATTTCAGAACTGCAAAAAGAAAAAAAAAAGTTAAATAAAACAAATGATATTTTAGGGCAAAATTTACAATTTTATTGTGCATATGAAGTCTGTTTATTTGTTTTTACGTTTGTAATCGAAAACTTTCCCTAACTAGTGCACTATTATAATATATATATTATATATGCTACATCAGGGCAGCATCCAGAGCCATTTTAGTTACGGAAAACGTATGGGCGCCCAAACTATTTTAAGCCAAAATTAATGACAATATATTACTATTTTAATAAATTCCTGTTAAAATCAAGCTAAAAGTGGATTTAGAACACAGGTCTGAGAAATTTGGGATAGGACCCTGAGAAATTTGTCTTGAAACTCCCCTGTACATGTAACTTGAAGCACAAAAAGGGTCAAGCCTTTTTTAGCCTCTCTTAAACATGTTTCAGCACACCTGCAGCTTTTAAATTGAAGCAGTGATACAAGCAGTGCCCAAAATAAGACATGCATGAATTCTGTGCACCCAAAATCAAACAAAACCCCACTGAATTTATTTCTGAATATCTGTCCACATTGAGCACATCTATAGTACATGTAAGAGCCAGAATTATTATAATTGTAAAACGGACTCCCACTTACTTGGACATCACAGATTATGGAGTAATGGAGGACAATGTTAGCTAACGAGACATGATAATGATTGTTTGTTTGTTTGTTTGATTGGTGTTTAACGTCGTACTTAAGGGTATTTCACTTATATGATGACGGACACAAATACAGAACATCACAAACAAATCTGCTTCCCATTAAACTTTAGCTCTGCGAACACCAGGGCAACATAAAGCAACCGCTTTTTCTCGCCTCTTACGATCGACCGAGGAAGCTGAGGGAGTATTCTGCAGGGCCATGGCCCACCCGCTCTCTCACGAGGCTCTCCTATCAGAGGGGTAGTGAATGTTCGCTGTCTAGACTCCAGCTGACTAATTTTCTGTTTTTGTAGAACGCAGGGGGGCTGAGTAGTCTAGATGGCCGGCATTTAGTGTTGGTGATACGGTGCCTAACTCTAAGGGTCGTGGGTTCGATTCCCAGACGGGTTTCAACCTGCAAAATTTTCTGAACTAGAACCTATTCAAAGTAAGAAAGTGTTATCCCAAAATAACGAAAATAATATAAAATGTGCGATACTCGATTAATGGAGTTAATTACGTTGATTTTTTTCCACCAAAGGGACGAGAATTTGGCTGAAATAATCGAAATGCAGTAGGCGCCAAGTCAATTGGTGTATACTTTTCATAACACCGAAGGAATATTATTTTCTAAACTTCACATTTACTATAGATATACATTGGTATGGAACATAGCGCTCTTGTGGGTGGAATGATCTGAAGCCAGACGTTGAACCACCCGTCATAAACATTGATTCCAAGTTTGATTAATAAACAGTAGCTTAATTATATATGTCTATATTGCTCAAATCTGTCGTTGCAGTAACTGCATGTAAACAATGTGTTCACTGTCAAAGTTTATGCCGGTAATACTAAATATACCACTCTCCTTAAAATAACTTTATTTCCAATCTATGTATTCCAGAAACCCGATCCTTGTTAGATAATCCCAATTAATTTTTAATGCTGATACCAAATGACTCAGCGTGTCTTTTGCATGGGTAGTTTTTTTATATTGGACATAATGTTAATTTTTCCACATTAAGCAACAGTGCTTAAAAAAATTAAAAATTTTGGTGTATCTTTTAACAACTGTAGAACTGCTTAGAGAGTTTTTTTTAACTCATATCAAAGTACGTGGACATTCATTTTAATTACTTTGCCAAAAACAAACGTCAACAGGAATAATAAATTCGTTTGTTATGTCAGACACAGTCGCATCGATTATATAGGGCTGTGTTAGGAATATACGCCTTGAAGAAATGACATGGGAGAATTGTTGACAAATTAGGGAAACCAGACATATCATATTATTAAGTATTGCTTGATAAGAAATAATGTCTACAGACGAACCTGTTGCGTCTTTGGAGGGTGTCAATATCACCTTCTGTCGAGTGACTGGCGAGGACTTCAAACAGATTTATCACCAGTGATCATGTTTTAACTCCGGCTTAATTAGACGTTAATCGCTGTGATTTTCTGTTAACCGTTCACCACTTAACATCTAGATTGAGAGCTTTAGCCGAGCTTAGACACAAATAATCAACGCTCAAGTGGAACGATAAATAAATCAAACTCATTCGTTATCCTTCAACAGCCTGCGCAGCCATTTATGTGTGCATTCACAGCCAACTACAGACTTAAATCGGAAATTAAACAAATGGACCACGAAACTGCCAATTAATCAAGCAGTGCGGCGGTTTTTATAATGAAGGAGTTATTTTTATTCATTACAGGGATTATATGTTTTGACACCATTTTCTACACCTTGATATTCTTGTCCTTCTTTTCGTTTCCACATTCCAAGGCCGTGTGCAATCCCACTTATCTCAGACAGAACATCCAATATCTTCCACAACAATCCACTTCACATGTTATGCTTGTCCAATATAGGTAAGTATTTACTAGAGCCAGGTATCGTCGATGCAGTCTTGCGCTTTTTTTAACGATTTTTGTTTTCCCATCTTATTGGCCCGTAACCTGAATTCAAAATTCTTCATTTTAACATTTGCAGATTTGTCTCTTTCCAGTAACAAGTTTACGATTGAGTAATTAGTAATAAACAATAAACATATTTACGCAGGTAAAATTGGGATTGCTCCAAATAATTCATTTAACGATCATTGATTAGTCCTTGCTTGGCATATTTTTGCCTAGGGCCCCAAAGTGTTAGTTAACGAGTACAAAAACAGATATATATATATACATCGCTCTTCTTTGAATGTGGATTAATTGCATCTTTGCTTGTCTATTACTTTCTTAATATCTTTTGGCAATAAACTGTACAGCCAAACGAAGGCCGATTAACCTCTAACGGTATTTGAAATAAAACTAAATATCAATTGTATAACCGAGAACTGCTCTAGTTAAAACTAATGTTGCCTAACGTTATTGATAGGGATTCCGACTGTTTGTTAATTGTTTGGGGCTTCTGTCGTCTCATACTTATTTTGATTACCATAATTAAGTGGCAGTCATAAAACACACGCACCGTTATTGGCTTCATCCATTTATTGACTTCAAAGGTACCGTAGACGTTTATGGCCAGTAATGTTCTGAAGCTAATTGACCTCAGCTAGTCTTACAAGACATGGCAATTGGTGTTTTTTTAAGCCATCGATGTAATTTTGTTTACATTATCGAAGAATTTTGTGAATAAAAAAAAGCGTATTGAGTCTTGAACACAAATCTCCGTCCATTGAGTGACACGCAATAAAACTGTTGTGTGACACCGACACTGCTGTACAATTTGAAAGAAACTATTTCACCGGCAAACGTAAATAGGATTCAAGTGTTTTCTTTGTATTTTTTAAGTAAAATAGAAAAAACCGCCATTAACGTACCGGTATTTAATATTGTAAAACTAGCGATGTTGCTCGAAAATAAATTTATTACGAAGTTATGAGTGTATAACTGAAAGGTATTGTGTGACTTCCTAACGAATATTCCCTATGATCAAGTCATGTTTGCTTTCGTGGAAATCGTATCAGTGACATAATCAAAACGTTGGGAAATGCAATTCTTTCTCCAAGTTGTTAATAAGTTGTAAGGTAATGCGATGGCAAGCATTGCCGAGTACCAGGGGATCAAACGTTACATGTCTAAATTTGAATTGCTGTAAAACATATGTCTTTCAAAGGCGTGAACATTTCGCGATGTCCGCATCAGGAATAAATCGCGAAATTTCCACGCACGTGGACTTTATATGTTTAAACGACTCGGGTTTGTATTGCCCTTCTATTTGAAACATTTTTGCTCCTACTCGATGTGTAGTATGTATTGCTGAATGGGATTGGATCTCTGAACAACAATGTTTCAGAATGCAGTCCTTCTCTTACCATTGTGTTAATAGAAAGCGCCTTTTTGTCCTTTAAAAGTTGTTATTTACACAAAGAAACTAATACGACGGTCTCTATTAACTTGGTAAAGTATTGTGTATGTACAAGATGAATTAAAAACACTAAAAGGGCACTGTAGAAGCTGTTGAAGCTTTATAAAAAGATTATTACCACATTATGTACTAATTTACAATTATTATTTCAGAACAGTCAGAAACCGTCTCTGTCAAGACAGTTTAGGCACCAGACGTCCTTACTTTAGCGTAGTACTGAGACAACAACATTGACGTACATGGGTCCGATCGTGCAAAAGTTTAAGGGACTGAAACTTGCGACACTGGAGGCGAGTCTGGTTTAGCGATGAATTCAAATTCAAGCTGCAGAGAAGAGATGGTCGTACACATGTCTACAGACGCTGGAATGACAGGTTCGCAAGGAATTGCGTCCTTGGCGTCGACAATTTCGGCGGAGGAAGTGAGCTAATGTGGGGTGCAATATCCTGCGCCCGAAAAACTCAACTGGTGTATATCCCTGGCAACCTTAACGTCGCTCGATACAGAGATGAGGTTTGGACACCACACATGCTGCCCATAATGGAGCTCCATCCTGGTCGTCCAAATCACCAGATTTGAACCCAATAGAACATTTGTGGGATGGATTGGGAAGACGCGTGCGCAGTGCATATGCAGCGCCGCGAAATCTGCAAGACCTGCAGCAGTCTCTTGAAAAAGAATGGAGGAGAATTCCGCAAAACCGTATTCGTCGATTGATCATGTCTATGCCGAGACGGGTCCGTATTGTGTTGCAGGTTAATGGTGGGCACAACAGATATAGACTTTGCATTGACGTTTTATGAGCGCTATGGTTTTTAATGGTATACATTTTGACATTTTGATGGACTTTAAAATCTGAACAACAAGTGTTATTAATGTCAATGTAATGTGATGCCGATTTCTGTATATGATGTTGAAAATTCTTATTTGGCTAAAAAATTAATGTTGCGTTTCTGTGTTGGGGGAGTATAGATAAAACGATGGATTTCGTCTCATTAGGAT
>JARFOD010160972.1:0-22788 GCA_031763545.1 Mopalia muscosa | reverse complement strand
GGTTACATTTCAAATATTTGTGACATTATAGCAAATAACAGACATGGCCTTTTCACTCTGTATGTGCCACGACCAGCTTATAAGTAAAATATACCGAAGTGCTGACAAATCCAATGACGAAAAAAAACAAACAGTCCAAATGTTACAGATCAGGAAAATAAACTAATCTCCTGTGCTATTTTGCTAAAATCAGTACGGACAAAATTTACTTGAACGAAATTAAGGTTATATAAGTATATAAGTCAAGAATGAATTATGTGGCAGTTTTAATTTCCATGTGACTTATTTTTGAGCCACCTTACACCAAGAGCTTTAGAAAGATTACGTCGTGATATCTAACTAAACTAAACACATCTACCTAACTGTGGGTTGTTGACATCTCCATTATCTGTTATTTCACTACATACAGTGTATGATAAGAGAGTTGCACGGACGTGGGTTATTATCGACATGATCAATACCAGGGAACTAAATAATAGGCAAAATGAAAGGGCGTATCTGATTCTCCCAGCCATTCTTGTCGCTCTTATGGTCCGTAAAGGCAATAGATTTCAGTATTTAGTTTACATGGGGTTTTGTGACCAGGGGCCAAATTTGTGAAAGAACCGAGGTGTAGGATCTTTGATGACCTGATGTAGAATAACAGAATTCGACTTTTGGCAGGTTTACTCTGAAAAAATGTATATCTTAGAATACCACTCACTAACGTCCTATCTCAGTTAATATGATTCCAACACTGTTAGAAAAATATTGCTCCAATGCAACATTAAAGATCTTCAACCATGGCTCTGGTGAAACCCTTTATGGTGCTGTGTGAAACCCTTGAGCGCTCAGATATATTAACCACCCGCATTACACTTCCTGTGGTGTTTCAGCATTTAGATACATTACCAACCCGTTTTACACTTCCCCTGAAGTTTGAGCGGCCAGATACATTAACAACCCGTGACACAGTTTTCCTGCGGTTTGAGCGACCAGATACATTAACCACCCGCATTACACTTCCCATGGCGCTTCAGCATTTAGATACATTACCAATGCGCTTCACACTTCCCCTGAGGTTTGAGCGGTCAGATATATTAACCACCCGCATTACACTTCCGGTGGTGCTTCAGCATTTAGATACATTACCAACCCGTTAAGCACTTCCCCTTAGGTTGGAGCGGCCAGATATATTAACCACCCGCATTACACTTCCCGTGGTGTTTCAGCATTTAGATACATTACCAACCCGTTTGATTTGGTAATCCGACTGAAACAATATACCATAATGGTTATTGGTGTTCCCAGGTCTGCCGATAGGAAAATAAATACAAAACCATATCAAGATGTATTCTCATTCATCTTTGTCCATGTTAATTCTGCATTAGCTCGATACGTTAAGTAAACGATTATTCTTTAAACATCTCTACTTCATAATAATTATTCAGTTAAACTTGCAGTATTGTTCGGTTTAAACTAAGCTTTTATTATTTATTTCTCAACTAAAAAGACAGAATAGTAGATAAAGCTATAAAAGCGATAGATAGGACTTTGTTTCAAGTTTTGTCAATAACACAAAGTGTTTCAATGTTTTTATAGGATTCATTTGTTCATGTATTTGGTAAATCGTGCTGACAATTATATCAAATCAGTGATTAAATACGCAAAAATCGACCGCTGCAAATTTATTTCTCTCTAGTGCTATATATCCACAAGGTTACTATATCCACGAATTGTATTGTTTCCAGGCTTTTAGCATTCACGGTAGTTTAGACTCTGGATTCAATTGTTCAATATATTCAATATATATATAAAACAAACTATAAAAAGGACCGCACGCATATGCTTAACAGTGTTAGCAAATCCACACTCCATCCAATCAAGGATTCTTGGGATTAGCATAACACAAAGCTAAAACATTGTACTTAGATAGGTCGCATTAAATATCAATCAGGGGTCGTTTAAATGGAAAACTAGCCATTTGCCAAAAGGATTTCATCTCTCATGAGAAGGTTGTGATAAAAACGATACCTGTGAGAAAATCCATGTCGGCAACGTGACATAAATCTGTTTACCACGCACTATGTATAGTCTGAAATAGCAAAGGCGCTTAAGTATTATGATTAAGTAAAGATTCATTTTAAGATATATTGCTAAGTCGACCAAAGGGATGCAACACAAATACAGCTAATGTTTACTGAGACAAATCCAGTTACCATTGTCAATTATAATACAAGGATCAGACTATTGGTATTATAAATCCGGAACATAATAAAGAGGAATTTATTCGACTGCCGGAGATATGGATAAACGTCAAGACTTTGGACAACTAGTCCGACAAAAGCGTGAGATCTACATCACGATTCCAGTTACTTGATTACTCTATTTGTTTTTCAAACCAGTCATTCCTTCTTGAAATCACAGGGTAACTAATTCAACCTTTTTATTTTATAATGACAGTCTGTTTATATCAATGAAGCTACTCAATTACGGGCTATAGTAAAGTTTTCAATTATATATTAAAGATAGCATAGTCTAATTCCTCAAACAAAAACAGTACATCTAAAGATACATTCAAACCCGTTTTCTCCAACTACTGGTATTGATGGGAGTATGGGGTTGTGGACTTTCATAAAACACGAAACAAAACCTCTCTGCAGTCTTAATACACTAAAGGAGGCATTGAAGCATGAATGCAAGAACTAATATCACAGAAGAATGCAACATGACTTGCTGATAACACACTTAAATTAAACTAAACTTCGCATGGGGTTTAATTTATTAACCAAAAACTTCCATTGATCTAGAAAGCATGCTGTTAAGAATTCTGTCCGTTATAAAATAAGTATTTCATCTTTGGTGCTGATAGGCTACATGATTACAAAAGTTCGTTGGTTAACATGCACTTTTGAATTTAATTGCAGAAATCGATGTCGGCTGCCACGATCTATTTGTGCCGACCTACAATAAAAAAAATATATTCAACCAGATAAAAGTACAAGGATTGGGGCGGCTGAAGAGAAATTGAAAGGTTATAGAGTTGATAATATCCCCGCTTGCGTAATGCCTGTTTAATGTGTACAGTCTCATCGGTGTCAATCAGATTAAATTATTGAGAAGCAGAGTTGCACTATGACAGTTATTACTTACAGGAAACATTGTGTGTCGTTGCTGATATAACAGGACAGTTTTCTCTAAGCAATGATCCATCACGGACATAATACATATATATATTAGCGTTTCTACTGTATTTAATAAAAACGGAGAACATCCAATATGACAGTGGGATTCGCGTCACCGGACGGGACTTGACAAAAAGGTGCGTCACCATGACGTACACGTTTCCACAAAGCGTTCCAAAATAGTGACGTCCAAATCGTGGAAATTGCGTCTAATATAAGATATCGGTTAAGGCGATCACAGAGTGGGAAAACAGTTGTATTTATAAGTTCGTATTATATTGATGATATGCTCCATGGAAATAGGGCCCTACAAATTAAACAACAAACATATAGATTTCAATTCTATTTTTATATTTTTGATTCACCTTAAGTTAGTAAGTAATACAATGACGTAGGTATGATGCCACTGCTATGACTACAACCTAGGCGAAAAACAAATATGGAAAAAATATTAGGGAAACAGTCTCGTAAATTATAATTGCTCAAGAAAGGCGTGACACAAACTCGTCCAGACAATTGAATCATGGGAAACAAAGCACGGACCTCATAACTAATCGGCTTCGTGTTCCGCCTTATATCTCGGAAAAAAGGAAGCCACCCGCTATGTTTGTGATTAACAGACGCCGACTCCAATGGTTACATTTCAAATATTTGTGACATTATAGCAAATAACAGACATGGCCTTTTCACTCTGTATGTGCCACGACCAGCGTTTAGGTAAAATATACCGAAATGCTGACAAATCCAATGACGAAAAAAACAAACAGTCCAAATGTTACAGATCAGGAAAATAAACTAATCTCCTGTGCTATTTGGCTAAAATCAGTACGGACAAAAGTTACTTGAACGAAATTAAGGTTATATAAGTCAAGAATGAATTATGTGGCAGTTTTAATTTCCATGTGACTTATTTGTGAGCCACCTTACACCAAGAGCTGTAGAAAGATTACGTCGTGATATCTAACTAAACTAAACACATCTAACTAACTGTGGGTTGTTGACATCTCCATTATCTGTTATTTTACTACGTATGAGTATAATAAGAGATTACTTGCACGGACGAGGGTTGTTATCAGGTTGTTTACCGGGAACTAAACGATAGAAATATTAAAGGGGGTCTCTGCTTTTCCTAGCCATTCTTGTCGCTCTTATGGTCCATAAAGGCAATAGATTTCAGTATTTAGTTTACAGGGTGTTTTGTGCCCAGGGGCCTAAGAACGGAGGAGTAGGATCTTTGATGACCTGATGTACTTGAGTTAAGATTTCGACTTTTGGCAGGTTTACTCTGACAAAAATGCATATCAAAAATGAATACCGCTCACTAACGTCCTATCTCAGTTAATATCATTCCAACACTCTTAGCAAAACGGTGCTCCATTGCAACATTAAAATGCTTCAGTCATGGCCCTGGTGAAACCCTTTATGGTGCTGTGTGACACCCTTGGGTTTAAGCGTTCAAATACATTTACCACCCGCAGTACACTTCCGCTGGAGTTTGAGCGTCCAGATACATTAACTGTCGCTAGTACACTACCCCTGGGGTTTGGGTCGGCAGATACATTAACTGTCCCTAGTACACTACCCCTGGGGTTTGGGTCGGCAGATACATTAACCAGCCGTGGTACACTTAACCTGGCGTTTCCATCTAATAATGGCATTATTAGCGGACATCAACAAAAAACCGTTGAATTCGTGCACAATAACTGTATTTCGTGAATATAGACGCGTAATACCGAACACACGTCATCAATACATTGTGACCGTATACAGTACTAATTGACCATATCCTAGATCATCCACAACACATTATTAACAATTATCTAATACACCGTCCTGGCGAGACAGAAAAACGGCTTAGAAGACACATGGTGTCGTAAATAGAAATAAACTCATACACATATGAAATAGACACTGTTCATGCCAAACCTCAAACATATGTTTATATGTAAAAAAAAAAAAAAAAAAAAAAGGCCAGAGATCCTAAAAAATTTTCAGACGAATTTGAGTTGAGTAAATGAAAACGATGTAAACATTTACACGGTTCTCGTGAGAAAACAAAGAAAACTTTTTATAGAAAATAACGTGTGTCAAGTATTTCTAACCGATCGGTTTGACAAGAATATGAAAATTTATTTTATAGCTATGAATACTGTCAGACATAGAGCTCTGGAGTAACATTCGATATCGGCACAAATTTGAGCTGCTAAATTCTTCTTCATCTTCCCCCTCTTTGGATGTCTTTGTCTCCTACTTTCCTTTCCTCTTTTCAATCTGCCTGTCTACATTTCCTTCGCTTTTCTATTTTACAATTCTTTATCTCCTTTCCACCTCTCCTTTCCCTTTTCGTCGTCCCTCTCTTCGTACTTCTTTTTCTCCACATTAGCTTCAGTCCTCTTTTGTTTCAACATAGCTTAAATACGACAGAATGTGGCATAAAAGTTACAACAAAATGGCGGCAATTTATTTTATCAATTGACGTCACTTTTCTTTTTTGGACATACATACATAATCAATCATTGTTAGCCCAAGCTCAAATCCCTCGATCTAGACGTCATTAACCATATTCGACGCTAATGCAAAGCATTGTCTTCGGAATAGAAGGTAGACTTCTACTTCAACCATGTACGTCAAAGTAACGAATAACAAATACACCTAAGAAAGATAATGAATTCATTTTGACTCAACGTTTTGGTTTATTGATCAAACCATCAGGAGTAATATAAAGTACAGACATATATATAAATATATACTAATAGATAAATAAAACAATTGGGGGAGTTATACTTTAAAATAAATACAACGTGTGCGTCATATTATCCCACATGAGAATAGAAAGAAATGGTGCGGCGGCTCTGACGTCGACAGATAAGAGGAAACGATTGCTAGTTATTATTAACCTAGTTTATTACTGACGCATTTAATCGTCAGTTATGATAAGAGCCAACAGAGCGAATTTGTACTGATCAAAATGAGTACTGATTTTTTCCCCTGTTAAACTAATCGTGTAACAGTGAAGAGATGGTGGAATGTGCTACGAGATAGAGAGAGACACACATAGAAGGACTGCAAGAGACAAGAGAATCGGTAACAAGACACAACCGCGTCTGTGTAGCGCATAATCGTGTGTGTGGTTTAAATTATACTGGCCAATTATGTACTTGACGACCATTCTATGTGGAGGGTATACAGTTCTAAGACTAACTCCGCTTGCACGGGATTAAGGAATAATTAAAATCATATCTTGTTCTAAATAAACTGCTAGAGTGGATATGTATGGCAACCCGTTCGATTACTTCTATCTTTATTATACATATTTTGAAATATTTTTTTCATATGTAGAATAAATGACTTTATTTGTGGAAAAAGATTGTCACATGTAAAGAACGATTCAACATGTTAAAAACAATTTAACATAGGTGAAAAGATTTTTCACTTATATGAAAAGGATTTCACATTTGTGAAACAAATATTTATTTTACGTATGCTGAAAAAAATTAATTGACGTGAAAAACAAATAAACATAAGTGAAAAAGAATTCGACATATGTCAAATAAAGGTTTATTTGACTTTTTCGCGTATGAAAAAAGTGAGCGAACCTCTTTAATAGAGGGCCAATAAAAGCATCCAAAACATAAATTACAGAGTTATCCCTCACAGCCTCTATTTGGCGCCAATAAATTTTCTCCAAAACAACAATCTGATCACAAGCACTGAAAATAAAAGACAGCAGAGTATGTTAAGAGACGTACCGGTAACAAGTAGGATAGTTACTTACATTCAAGACATACATATTGCAAACATAGTTAACACATATACATCTAAGGTCAGTACATATCGCATATACACAAGTTTTAGAGATTATACAGAAAGCCACACTACAGCTACATAACATGCAAAAGCCTGTAATATTTGTTTAAATTTCTTACCGGCTTGAAGACAGTGTCCATACATGGACTTACATCACCTGCAGAATAAAAATCAGAATAAAATGTAAATCTTTCTACACCATGCTTGGATCAATATAAAAGAAAATGCATGATGGCATACTCCACTTAACATATTTCAGACAGGCCTGTTTTATGACGTTTTACCCGATTAAGGTATAAATTTAAACGGAAGTGACCGGACGGTATCTGACATGATGGCATCCTCCACTAAACATATTTCACACTGGCCTGTTTCATGACGTTTAGACTGATGGAGGTATAAATTTAAAGGGAAGCGACCCGTCGTAGCTGATGAACGAGTTCTTCAACTTGTCTTGATGACATCACCCAATAATGCCAGTCAACAGTGGTATTGTACTTATACAAAAAGCGGCCATAAGATGATGAGCTCCAGTCGGACTGCCACAAATTGACAAAGTAGGGCTTTACACAATTCATTACATCTGACAAGGCTGGCCTTATTTCAGTCGTGACACAGTTGTAAGCGGCTTCATTCCACTGAATTAAGGTCAACGTGACTATGAATCCATCCAAAATACACAACGGTGCCCTGATACAATCATACAGCACAAATATGCCAATTTTCAGAAATAATTTCAGACTACTTTGACCAAATACAATGGGCATTTCCCATTTCACTGTATACATGTTACAACATGCCGAGCCTTAACCTTGAGAATCGAAACATTGCAATTGGCCGCCTACAGTTAGGTGAATCGCAGTCGGAAGTCGCACTGAACGTCAGAATGAGCCCTATTTCACGTCATTGGAGCAGGTTACTAGCGATTCCAAACTGCAGGACATCGGCAGCACAAGATCGCTTCATCCGAGTCCATCAGTTACGTCACCTACAAGGTAACCTAACAGCTGTTCGCTATCGGGATGGAATTCTGCGCCCTAACATGCTTCCCAATATGGATCGACAGAGAGAACTCCTTCAGGAGTACAATGCCTGGCGCATACCGCACGTTTAACTAGGAATGCCTAGATGATGAGAACATTAATGTGTTGTGATGGCCATCAAGATCGCCATGTCTCAACCCTCTCTTTGGGACAAACTGGACATACATTTACAATTTCAAATATGTAAAAAGAAATTCAACATATGTGAAAAACAATTTCTTTCGCATGTGTGAAAAAGATTTTCAGTAATGTAAAAAAGTATTGTACATATACAAAATCAATATTTATTTTAAATATGTATAAAAACTTTGATTTTACATACGTGTAAATCTGTTTGCTACTGATGTACATGTAGACTACAATAAAAAAAATACTGAATAAGATTAAAACTCTGCTGACGATAAACTAGCCCAGCATGCACTGTCGCTTTAAGTCTGTGAGTAGAATATACTCCTATTGTCTTTGCATTCATCTTGAAAGACTATAGGAGCACAAACGAGGGTGGATATTTTAATCCGAATACGGATAATTTTCTTTCAATGAAATTCCTTTTCACATATGCGAAATAGTTATGTTTTTGTCCTTTATTTTACGTATGTTAAAACCCTTTTTCATATGTTGGAAAGCATTTTACATTTGTACAATAATTTTTTTATTTTACATATATGAAATTGTTTTTCACATAAGTGGAAATCTTTTTAACGTAAGTAAAAGAAATTTCAAATATGTGAAAAAAGTATTGTACGTTAGCAGAATTAAAGCGAAACAAATTTGACATACGTAGAATAAAGGTACGTCTCGAAAGAAAGCCTTGTGCAGGTGGTTGACAGGGAGATTCCCCTGGTCTAGGTGCTCTAACAGCTATGTTTATAGTGTGTTCTGTCTTGTAATTAATTGTTGATATGGGCCTGGCATATGAGTGAAATAACCTTAAGTATATCCTCTATCGGCTTAGGGGACTGTAGACAGCTTCCTGTTGCCTTAGGGTATTCAGAGCTAGAGCAAAATATGGACCAAAACTGTTGTAATGTCTCGTCATTCCTTGTAGTCAGGGGTCCATGGGCATCTTATCAAACGAACCGATCTGGGAAATTCGTTTGCAGATTGTGAAAGTCGTGGTCGAATGCCACCATAGGAATACACGGACTTGTTCGAAATTTTGTTATATAAATGGCGTGGCTGAGATCGATTTTATCTATAACTTTATTGTGATTTATTTCGTAGGTATAATTTATTATTGTCATTTGTGATACGAACACTTTGAACATACACAATAAAATAGTTAGATTATTATATAAGTGTGGGTTTTCATTGCAACTATTCTGATGGTCGACGGTCAACTCCCACGCGCCATGTCTTTTATAGTATTTTAATATGCCAATTATGGACACAATGCTGTACACACTACTGAAATAGGCGTTTCACACTTTTAGTTAATGGACTTCTAAAATTATGTTAAAAATATTTCATCTCCAAAAGAGAAGCGGCGTCAGAAGGGCCGAACTTCGACAAGCGTCTGTGTGTCAGGTAGAAAGCAGATCGAAACCTGAAAATCTAGCCAGCAATCTCTAACCTACCAGCAAACTTATATTTTTTTAAGTCGATACCTGGAATATGGAAAATAGAGCTTTATTTTTTAGATGGATTTTAGAGACATGTGAAATGTATCTTAAGATACACGTCATCAAATACAATTGTTTAAATTTATTATTAAATAGCAATTTGGTTACGAATGAATGATGATTCAAAATGAATCTACTAACTATTGAAGCATAACATCCGTGTTTTTAATCACGTCTCTTCTTTGAGTCCAACAATTCTATCTATACAAGAGTGCTAGAGGAAACTACCGTTAGTCCTTTAAAATGATGATCTGTATAAAAATTCAAATATTTTATTTTCTGATCGCAATGTTTTCATCGTTTAAGCTTTTATTGTTCTTTTTTTATTGCCATTATTACTTCATCTATTTTTTCTTCATCTATTTATTAGTGCATTCTGTTTTATAAATAGCTATGTCTCTTGTTTGGGATTTTATCAATGTGAAAAGGCATCATAAACGAATGAAAGCCTATGGGGCTTGACAAAGAAGACATTGAGCTGTATTTACAAACCACGAAAGTTAATAATCATTGTACGGAGTTTACAGAATAGAATATTACAACATGCAAACAGAAACATTACATCAGGACAGCGGAAACTTCACAAACGTTCTAAATGAAAACGCTTGAAATTGTTCTCCGAAATAGCTAATTTGAAATTATATACCGATTTGAAAGTAGGGCTCAGAAAATGTCATCAGAAACTTTTTATACTTCAAGCTTATTGCAATTTTATATTGATACCCGTGTAATAAACAGCGTAGGGCGTACACGTGACTGCTTGGCAGTATTGGTGTGTATTGGTCTTTAGATGCCGGGATACCTATTGACCCTCAAAATAACTCTTATAACTTCGGACATCCGGCATGTAATATGGAAACATCTGTGGTAACCTGTATCGGCCAAAACCAAATTTAATTCCATGAAATCAATATAAACTGACCCAAGTTGAGAATACTTTGTCACAATACTAGATAACGTTCTCTCGTCTACTCGACTCTCACGTTAATAAGTGTAATACGTTTGGGGTTAGTCAAAACGATTACAGAAAATTCTTAACTGTTTTCCAAATCATATACGTTTTTAAAATCGGTCATTGTACTGTGCAGACCTTGGCCTACTTACAATAAAACCATCTATTACATTTTTAAAAACCAGAATTTTAGTATATAATAACAGTCAAGTTCTTTATACAATCCAATAAGTGCTCTTGAGATTTTCCTATTACAATTTACCAGGAAGTATCTACATAAACAGGACTAGCCCTGTAAGTATCAAATTGCTTATAACAATTGTCATCGTATTATTAGATTGAGCACTGACTGCAATAAAGCGCTGCCAGTAGGGGAAGGTTGGGTAAGATTAACCAGGGGGCGAGATGAAACAGTGTCTATTGCTGATGTCATAGCTGTCTGTGTGAACATATGGATATGCTTTACCTTCCATGTGGTTGATCTGGTTCTTCTATGTATGACTACAAAGATACACGAAAAAACTCTGTTTGAAACACTGACAGTGAATTTTACGTTTTCAGTTATATGGTTTTATACAATCACATATATTATGTGTCCATATTACCTCATATTTCTATTTTGTTGCCTAGGTTTTGATTGACATTTACCCACTTGAGTTTCAAATCCGCTTGATATAGGCTAAATGGGAATTGAAATAATTCTTATGTAATATTTCTGTTCAAATCGAACAGTTAATGTTATGTTATAACATTATTGCTCTGAGTTTTAATCAGCTGCAAAACATTTCAATCGCTTATGAAAAAAGATAATGTAAAAAATAAATTAGAATTGTTTTTTTTTTAAATTCGATTTAAAAATATAATTAAAAAGAATTAATTTTAAAATATTAAAAGGAAAATGGGTAATTTTAGCAAAAAATACATTTTATGTGACATCATTCAGATTTAAGAACGAACAAAAACCCTTTAAAAAGTGTTAAATTAAATTAAGTTTAAAAAATATAAACACTTAAAATGTGTACCAGTTACTGATAACCTAAACTATATAACAGACCCAGTCAACTGACCTCAGCAAAAAAACTGGACATGATATGTATCTGGAAGCTATGGAATATCAACAATGAATTGAATACCTAAGCTCAACATAAAACCTTACCCTGAACAGTGGACTGTAATCTGTACAACAATAAAGCTTAAATTGATGAACGGCTATATAATTTTCAATATGATTGAGCCCAGCAAAATGACCTAAAAAAAACCCTTAACTTGTGTACCAGTGAGCTATAACAGAAAGCTTAACTTGAAAGGCATGCCTAGGACATTAATAGCATTTGTTAAACATTAAACCTTAACCTGGCATGGACCCCTAATATTGCCCCCTCTCGCAACAATACGTTTCCCTCCCCTAGTAAAGGCAAGCTAATATAATGTGTTTGTTATCATCGTTTAACATTAATTTTGAATAATCATAAAATCATTATTGCTTTTATTTTTAAGAGTTGATTCCGAGTTCATTAATACTTGGATGTTTAAGGATCAGAACAGTCCTATTATATGTTGTCAGCCATAATATGTATGAGAACTGCCGGTTGAAATGTAAAAATTGTCTCATCTTACCCAACATGGGACTACAGTTTACCATATCTTTAATGCATTCACTATATCGTGCAATACTCTATTTTTAGTATTCTCATTGTATATTAATTTTGGAATCATTTGGAGAGGAAAACTGCACTGGCAAAGCCTAGAAAAACCTCGATCTTAAGCTTGTTTCTGGCGTACCAACCCACATACAGTCGCGGAAGATCGAACCAGCGATCCCAGAGGTGACAGAGATATGTGACCAGATTTTACACTCTCTATAACGTACGTTCTGCCCATTCCGTTTTACTGCATATATTACCTCTGAGAGCACTCCATTTTATGCCAATTTTGGTGTAAAAATTATATATAGTACTTTGGATAAACAAGTAAACATATTTAGTATAAAGTATTGTTACCTGGGTTTATCCAGTATCGTTTTATTTTATAACCGGGATAGTCATTTTTAATCATGGCTAATCCGAGATAAATATCGGGGATACTGGGTTTATCCGGTTTCAAACCTCGCCACAGTCTACATTAATATACTCACCTGGATTAATATGGACGTTGGAATTCAAAAGAACTCGTAAATAGAACTCCGATACGACCGTCGGAATTGTTAATTATCAAGCAGATTAACCCGTAAGCCAGAAGAAAACATAGGAAAACGTTATCAAGGTTACGTCTTAAGTCATTTTGTTTGCGCATGTAGACAAACATATACATTCTGAAACGAAATAATAGTCTACCTATGAATATAGCATTGGACATATTTGCTTCAAAATGACGAGAGACTCGGATAGATCCTTAGATTATAATAATTCCATCTTATCTCCCAGTAGGATATTCCGAGATAATAGTTTAGCTACTAGGTTTACAATGAGGATTTAATCAGCGTATGGATAAGTCTGCCTCAGATATAGATCTAGTAAATCTAAGCTTTGAACTCAGATCAAGAATATTCCAGTTCGAAGACTAAGTATATAGGTGAATGCACGAAAACATATAACTACCACAAAGCTTGAAGCATATCGTAAAAACCGTATGTTATCAACAACGTAAGTGAATTCATCAAGCAGTTTTAAAATGGCAGAAGACTTGTAAGGTAACGAACGCTAATTAGGAATCAACAACGTACTAAACCTAGGTGGATGTATCAAACAATTTATAAATATCACCAAGCTTGCACTATAACATAAACTGTTATATAATCGAAGCAATCTGGCTTAGGAGCAGTAGTTTAAACCATTTTCTTACGTCTATATAATTGAACAGTTAATTTGCTAATTTCTTAAAATTAATAGTAGAGAATTATACTTGTATTTCCCTCCTTCCCTACATTCTTGATGTAATATAGCAATGAGTACTCAAAACAAGTCGGTCAATCGACTTTTACGTTTTGTCAATACGTCATCCTAGGGGGCATCTTGTAAACAACGTTGAGGCTTCTGTACTGGTCGGGGTGTTTAGCTACTGAGTTTAGGCGCTTCAATTCGTGTAATTACCCTGCAGTAGATTTTGAAGTAGAGCTAAATTGAGAACTGAATAGACTTACCAGCCTATTACAGGTTTAATATCCCAATCGAGTAATTTCCGTATCCTTTTGTTAGGTAAATATGCCTAAAAACTTGATGTTACAGAACATTTGACTAAAATATCAAGTCAACAGTACGGGTGGATGAGAGAAAAGGGGGTTAGATACAGATACCTGAACCCGTATTTCTGTATTTTTAACAAGGCTAATGGGCGATTTCAAGTCTCGTATGGCTTATAAAATGTGGCTTATAAATTAAAGATACAGTATCGTGAATGTTTAATGGTGACACGTCACGGCAAGGTTTGCACTCACACGATATTGACGGTTAGGCCGTGACCACATGCCACGACAACGTATACGCTTTCACACAATGCTGATGTGGACCACTCCACGGTAACATCAGGTTCGATTAGGGTGTTTTATGATTCACCACTTACCCCGAAACGACGACACGAAGAGTGGACAATATGTGCTCTACCGTAGTACGCAATGTAGAGACGACAAAGAGACAGTAGTTTTGAATGGTTAAAAAGCAATGGGAAGGATCAGCCTATAATTTAAAGTTTACCGATAATGAGTAAAAGTGCGATTGGTTGGGTGAGCTTTTTAATGGTGTAATATGAATATGGAGAAACACCGCAAATATTTAACAGTATTTTCGTTATTTTGGGATAACGCTTTCTAGAAAGTGTTATCCCAAAATAACGAAAATACTGTTAAACTTCACTTTCTAAAGAAACAAAAATTGTTCAAAACAATTATTTGTAAAAATCCCTAACAGGATCTGTAACTCTACATTGGACATTGTTTGTTGAATTACCGGGCAGTGTGTTTCTATCCGTTGAGCATCCGGGAGGTGGGCGTTTTCAAATCCTATGGATATATGTGGAAAAAAATTAATTTATTTGAAACTCCTTTAATCTTCTGCTGGCGGCAGTTTATTCCAGGAATCTGTTATCATATTTGTGTACAGAAAGAAACCTTAGTTATTGAGATTTTTTTATATCTCATTAAATATTTTTTTAAAAGATAGCAGGAACTCAATGTGAAATGAATATTATATGACAGGCTGGTGGAAAAAGAATTGTGTAAATTAGTTTGTGGAATTTGTTTATTGTCTCCTACCCGCAATATTTTGTATCTAATTTAATGTTTTATTTCTTTCAAGCAAGAACGGACATCGCTTAAGTGGAAGACAGAAAGTGCAGATTACTTAAATACTGTAAGCATTTGTTATTTAGCATCAGTAAACACAAAGGTAGACTCATTGAATATCCTTAAAACCCATCTCCACATGTTCCACACATGGCTGCGAAATGTCCCTGGTTACAGAACATACATTTCTTGTTCTTTAGTTCGAATATCCCTTGGAAACCTAACATAAACATATGTAACATGGTTTCTAGAAACATAGACATACTATTTAAATCGGCATATCGAATCTTCCATAAACGAAGATTTACTTAATTATTTACCATCTTATTTTCCCGCATCTTTCCTCTGCTAATCTCATAATGGGAAACAATACCATCTCTCATGTACATGCATCGATTGTTACCCGAAAGTCTACATTTTCACACAAACTATGCTTCACTACACTTCACCACATCAACTTTTTTCAACTGCATCTTGTTTACTCGAGTCTTATACAAATTCCAAAATCTATTCATCACACCCACACCTCAGAAATAATAGTTCTTTAAAACAAAAGATGGTTTTGTATGGTGCCATGAAGACAAAAACGCTTTCTTCATATAAAAAGAAAGGGAGAAATACTGGGAACAGTTGCTGTGAGGGTTCCATGCAGAACCATTAAGAGCTCCGCAAGAGTCATACGGTGAAGAACTTTTAAAGGTTCTATAAGAACCATTTGCACATATTACCTTCACATGTTTTTTTTATTTATTTACAGGACACAACTATGGTGGTACACCCTCCCTATACTCTACCATAATTCAAAAACTAAATATGTATTTCCATAAATGCACAGTAAAACAATGTACACATGAATACTGAATATAATTTAATTATTAAATTAATGATGCTTCGCAATTTAATATAGTTTGTTTGTTTGTTTGATTGGGGTTTAACGTCGTACTCAAGGGTATTTCACTTATATGAGAACGTGCCAGTCCAATGGATAAAAGAAACCACTATCAACACAACTGGCAACAAACAAAGACAGGATGTGATAAATACAGGACGACAACAACAGGACGCAATACAGACACCACACACAGATCGGCTTCCTGTTCCCCTTTAGCTCTGAAAGCTCCCTCCAACCGCCCGCCAATTTAATAAAGAGATCAAGACAAGGTTAGATCCTTTTATTTTGAGATAATTCAAATTTCCCCGTTATATACTTTTTCCTGCAACACATTCTAATCAATGGCTAAGGCAATAATTATAAATAATGATAAAGAGGGAATAAAAAGTACTTGTTCCAGAACTACATCTCCTCCAAATTGTCTTGGAATAAAGGCGGCTTGATTTTTTAAATTTTATACTGAATAAATAATATCGATCTTATTGTCATGATATTCCTTATTTTTAGCTTGTTCTCGTATATCTTGGTTCGAAGTTGAGCGTTTTTTTTTTTTGCATACTGGTTCAACGACTATAGGTTGCAACATTGCAAGCATTGTCTTATCACATATGCCTCATACGGTGCTGCTATTCCATGTACATTTTGGGTTCCTTTTGGCTTAATCAAGTATATTGTTTGTATGTATTACCTGATTCCTGACACAGTCTATATTTGACCGGCAGTCCACTGTCTCATCTCTTGTAATCATCCGCTGGTAGATTAGTTTTAATTACACAGTGTCAAGAAACCCTATATATGTGTGATTACACGTGGGTGTGAGCAGATTAACATCGTTCTTATTTTTGATCATGTGGTAGCATCAAAAACATAGGAACAATACTTTTCTTTGATAGTCCGTTATAAGCAGCCTAAGTATTCAAAAAAATATTAACTGGCAGGCATGAGATAAATCTTGTAGGTAATAAATGTCATTGAATCTGATCGGCTCAATTATTGGCCTCAAGTGGTTTCCAGAGAGAAAAACGTGATACCTTACTTAATAGGCTAATGTACCAGTAGCACTCTTCCATTGATCAGTTAAATCGATATTTAAGTCAATCTTTCCCATTTTCAGAGGTAATAAAGAAATGCAGTTGCATCCGCTCCTGTTAAGTACCCCGGATATATTTAATATGTATAGACTTTAAATGAGCTGAAATGCTATCGACATTGGCATTTCATTTAAAGAGGTTTATTCATCATTATTGATATTTTGCCAGATTCTAAGCATGGGTTGATGGAACAGTCACTCACACAATACATTTCACGCCTGCTGCTCACCAACCGCATACTCTACGTAAGCTGGTAGTGTTTGGTATGTTGGTGCCCCGATACAATCCACGAAAAAAGCTTGAAATTCTTTCATATAAAACATTCCTAAAAAACTTATGATTAATTGTCTGTCATCAGTTATGTAGTATCGAGACCGCTTGGTATCTGACACTATTATACTTTTCGAATTGTCATACATTTTTGTTCTGTATCTTGCCGTATATCTTTAACAGACACTGTGTCCACGTCAGTTCGTTTTGCTTTCTGTCGGCTAGTGTATACAAACCTATATCCGTGTTGTATATTTTAAAGCGAAGGTCTATACTCCAGTAGAAGATATAATGTACAAATGGCATTTCTTCCTGTGTTCATTCATTTAAATTTCTAGTCGGACTTTGTATAGTGTGGAAAGAAATCTTGAACATTAAATCTTGAATGTGAATAATGTTAAAATCCTCCCGGTTGCGCCAAGCCATTTTATCACTTCTACCTTTACCATACATATGTTGAATTCTTTTGCACATATGTGAAATTCTTTTTCATTCATGTAACAACAATTTTTCACATATGTTGAACTTTTTTTCCACATATGTTAAATTGTCTTTCACCTATGAGACATTCTTTTCACATACGTAAAATAAAGGACGTATGACATGGGAAACTAAAAATAATATAAACATAAACAAATATAAACAAATAATAACCCCACGCCTTATTTCAGTACATTACATGGTAGCTTTTCAAGTGATAAAGGGGTCTTCCCCCCCAGACATCTGTTCATTTAAAGGTCGCAATGCTATCATTCTGCAGATATAGTGATATGGACAACTTTAAGTAATTATCAACAGCCAGGTTTAGGTGCTAGAAGTATACATTTCACCGTCAATGTAATAGTTTAGATGCAAAATTTGTGTTTCGTGCGTATTTTGTCAGGATATATTGAAATCCACGTCTTTCGGCAAAATGTTTAAGCCGACTAAGGTAAGCTGGAGACTCAAAAGGTATTAGTCAAGAGAATACCGCTTGAGGGGTGAATATGGCCGTTATGGCAGCCATTTTATCACTTCTACCGTTACTCCACATATGTTGAATTCTTTTCCACCTATGTTGAATTCTTTTCCACATATGTGAAATTCTTTTTCATTCATGTGACAACAATGTTTCACATATGTTTAACTTTTTTCCACATGTGTTAAATTGTCTTTCACCTATGAGACATTCTTTTCACATACATAAAATAAATGACTCGTAATATGGGAAACTAAAATATTTTAGAGAGAAAAAACAATAACAATAAAAATAATAATTTTACCGTCAATTTAATAGTTTAGATGTAAATCTTGTGTTTCGTGCGTATTTTGTCAGAAAATATTGAAATCCACGTCTTTCGGCAAAATGTTTAAGCCGATTCAGGTGAGCTGGAGCCTCAAAACAGGTTGTCAAGAGAATACCACTTGAGGGGTGAATATGGCCTGTATCTCTGTATCCGCTTGCTTGGAGCAAGTCATGGCGGGTTCTAAAAATGATATCTTTTGTTATTTATCATTATAATTAAATCACTTCGAGCGCCATTGTGGTGTCCAGTAGTCGTTCACATATACAGACGTGTCCATCATCGTTGGAAAATATGTAGGATGGTTGATCGGATAGCATTCTGTCAGAAATCCATTAAGCAATCCTATCCGATCAACAAACACGTGTTACCATGACACCAATGTGTTAACTCCCGTGTCCCATTGGACTTGTTGATTGTGTGCATCAGCTGTAAACTGACAAGGACTTCAACTCACATTCTGACTTCTGACAAGTTAGTCTTTGGCGAACAACTGGGAATTATACAATTTCTGACATTTTAAAATGTTTCTGGAAGTTCCCAATCATTGTCTAATATAGAACAAGGCAGATCGTAACCACGAAAACAGTAAATTACAGAATATTAAATATAAGGTAAACAGTATTGTAAAAATACAAGATCGATAATGATCTGCCATTTAAACATATTGTTTGAGGACTCAATGATGTCACTGTTCTCCCCAGTTGTGTTGTCTTGATTCTCAAGCGATTTCTAAAATTTTATCACACATGAGTTCTGCAAAAGGTTCACATAAGGAACCTAACTTAAGACCAACAGTAGCCCCAAATTATAGTATAACAGTGTAAACGACAGATATCGAACGTTAATGGTGTAATATCGTCAAAGATTGTAGCCATATATATTCAAAGAAACAAACAAAATGTTTTCATTTAGCGGACTTGTGGTGTTTTTGTGTACCAGGACTTGCCCTTTTCCTTGTGCAAATTATATAACCATTGTGTCTTTAAAAGCAAATAGTTTTGAGTGTATGATGCGGTATATCTATCGTAAACTTTAAGTAGTTATTTCTCAAAACAAACATCCACCCACTGTTGGCCACCAAAGTGTAAGGTCTTCTGATCAAAAATATGAATCCGTAAATAGTCCGTTGTTAGCTTTCTATTGGCTGACCTGTCTTTACAGATCGTTTTGCCAGTATTTTCTCCGTCAGTTTTACCGATGTGGTATGTTAAAAAAAAAAAAATATATGTATGTTAAAAAGATTATAACAATATGTATGTTAAAAAGAATATAGATATCTTTGTTGAACGTTAGATATCTATCAATCGCCTGTATACAACATGTTTAGGTTATGTTGTTTTGAATAGCTTCTATGGTATATTTGTCTTGTTGTTTATTAATATGTATGTATCGACAGTTTTTTCCACAGCAATAAGAAAAAATATATCACATGCATATTCGTTTTCAAGTGATCCTCTAGTCCGGCGCGGCATCTTGGTAGGACCTCGCACATTGATCCGTTTTTCATACCCCTGGTGTGACCCTTGTATCATCTGATACCTACTGATTGTTTCCTTATCCAATTATTTTCTGTAACCCGGTGTTTAAAGAAAGCATCGTCCCAATTATGCATTTAGGAACTGTGGTGTGACGGACAGAATTTATACAAATAAATCCATCAGCATCAGCTCGAGCCAGACTGCCTTCCAATAAGCATAAGCATAAAAAGAAACGAAGCCAAGGCTCTCAAATAAGTATGTAAGCTTTTTATATTAAGTTTGTTAGTGGTTCATCCAGAAAATAATCCAATGTCAACTTTCACGTGAAGTCAAGCGTAGGCCAATCTGACAGAGGTGTGGGGGCTGGGTTCTAAAACAATACCTGTAACAGTATAAAACTCATTTTTCATAAGAGGGACGCACGTTGTATCATTCTAAATTGATGTGTTGATCGGTTTGGTATTTAAATACCAAGGCATAGCACTGGATCCATTCATAAAGCCCCCACTTTCCCTGTACATACTCAAATCTGTACATAGACATGTACCTTTCACATTGGTCTAAGTGAAATAACGGGGAAGGTTAAATGGATTTACACGAAACAACAATATGTTTCAAAGATTTGTAACAGGTACAACAAAGGTAAACTTCGTTTAACAACCAAACTGGAGGCAATATTTTAATCAACTTAAAGCACAAAATTGCCAACTGATGTATCATCAAACAAAATGGTGGAATATCCATAGAGCTAATAAACAACAGATTTCGAGCACCATGAATCTCGGTATAAAATGTGTCTGAAAACCAGCAAACGAGTTGCAAGCAGCGTCTAGAGATTCCTGTCAATATACGCTTCCCAAGTCTATTGAGAAATTATATTTTTGTACAGCTTTCAACTACTTTCTGACTAAAAGACAATTCGTTTCCTAAGCCCATTTAGTTTTATTTGCAATACTCTCTATGTGTTTAATATTCTCCATTAGGAAAACCTCGTTCATACTGTATAGGCTGACGTACATACTATAGTACTTGACTTGCTCCTCAAGTCTATATTTAAGTCCATCTACCACATTTTCAGTCAATAGATAATGATGAATGTATCCGATCCTGTAAATTGTCCGAGATATCATTTAATATGTATGAACTTTTTCGAACTAGGTTTTCAACTTGAGGAGCGCCATTCAAAGTTCAGTTGAATAGTACACGAGGTTCAATGTGGAGTACTAGTGTACTGAACTTTTATCAGGTTCAATCAACAGAAATTGTGAAATATAGAAGAGCAGTCTATATACCCTCCGACATTTAAACACATCTCAGAAAACAAAGCTGCACGGAATCTTGACAAGAACAAAATAAGTGAAAGCTTATTTGGCACTCAACATCAATCTAATTAAAATTAGATTTCAAAGCGCTCTCCGTCTTTTGTTTGGCGATATACTCAGATCTAGCCCAATCACCTAACCTACACTGTAGATCGGTTTCTCAAATTGACAAATCACAGAGCCGCTTCCCAAATCAGGTTTGTAAAAAGCCTAAGATTTCTGCAAACGAACCGAAGTTTACCGGCTGCGTATTTTAAATTGATGAAAGGATACGTGCAGAATAATCAAACAACATTCAAAGTTTGAGTGGAGTTGTGTTTTCCACTGTTTACTACAAGTGACTTACAACCTCAACTCAGAAGAAAATCGGACAACTTCGGCTGGATTTCGCTGATTTTGGTCTGTACAATGTCCCCTAGTTAATTGAACAACTGAAACTATGCGGTTTCGTTAGCCCCAGTGAGCTTGACGTTATCGAACAGTATAAGTGAAGTGATTGTGGTAGATCTCAATATAGAGACAAACACAACATAGTAAGCGTTTTTGAGATCGGATTTTAATTAGATTTTATTCAAGTTATGCCATCATAAGAATTGTATACAGTCCAACTCTGAGTTTAATTAAAGATTTTTTCTACTAAAATAGATTTGTTTGTGGGAATAGAGCTTCGGGTAGTCTTCCGTCTTATTCGTTTATCAAACTGCGCAACACCACAGCTATAAAGGCAACCAAACCAAGGAAAACATGAAGATCATTTATCACCCCTGAACCATGACTCACAAATAAATGAGTCTTAATGAACATAATGTGTCAACAGAATTGTTGACTCCCTTTTGGTTGTTTATAGGCTGTTATTACACAAAATTTACTAGTGTTGTATCTGATATAATTCTCTTTGACAGCTTGTTGTTGTAATCGTGTCTGTTTAATGCTACTAGATAATCAAATTTCAGTTTGTGTAGTGAAGGTAGGGGCCTCATGACAATATACTTTACTATTACACAACATATATTGATTTAAAAACACATTAGAGACCTCTTTCTCATAGATTGGTGAACGCTTGACTTCGCGTGAAAGTTGACATGGGATTATTCTGGGTGAACCAGGAACAAACTATAACATGGAACGCTTACATACTTATTTGTTGAGAGCCTCGGCTCTGTTTCTTGTTATGCTTATGACATTGGAATTAACGCACACAGACAGTAGGGTTATTGGAGTAATGTCCATTCCCTGGGGTGAAATCAGAATCCTTTTTAATTTAAAACTTCAGATCTGACATTTCTTAGCTCGATCTGACGCTGATGGATAAATTCAGTCAGTAATACCACATGGAGAACTGCCTGCCTACAGTATTGACCCGGTGCTTTCTTTTACACCGGCTGACAGAATATAACTGGTTACGTCCTAAATCAGTAGCTTTAGGACGAAAGAGTTACACCAGGCATATGAAACGGAAAGTGGTTGTGCCACATTTGTTTTCGAGGTCCTTAAGCCTGCAACACACAGTGTAACTTTGCCTGCAACAGTCGACACGCGTGTATACTGCCTCAGGCAAAGTTGCATCGTGTGTGCCTGTTTTTTG
>JARFOD010160961.1:0-12003 GCA_031763545.1 Mopalia muscosa | reverse complement strand
CAATGAACTACCTGTGACATGCTTCACTGTTACTGTATGTTTTCAGTGTGAATGAACTTTAATCCAAAATAAAGATATTTGTAAGTATATTAATGATGGTTAACAGACAAGACGAAAAAATAAAACAAAAAAACAACTCAGGCATAGTCAAATTCTACACCATGTTATGTTGTTAGCATTAGAAGCCACATACATGTTGTTGTTGTTTAAGGTCAATTATACAGAAAAAAAATCCAATTTATAACGCGTTTGTATTACTTTCAGATTAAATCCTGATAGAAGTCGTATGTAAAACGTAACAAGATATAGTTTTTATTCTAAAATATATTATGTGAAATGGTTACTATATAACAAATTGTTTTAAAACATGCCTTGCTGACATTTTATCTCAAGAGCAAGAACGTTCAATTGTATTCGCCCATTGACTGATTAGCCCTGTATAATTTAACAATGACACGATGTTTCCACTCTACAGTACAACGAGAGAACTTAATGGTGAAGAACATACTCTCAATACTTACAAATATATCAAGGGGTAAACATACTTATTTGAGTAATAATAGATGGTGGACAGGTAGTCTTCAGAGATATTTAGCAGACATCATCAAAATTTTCAATTTACAATGCTAATATGGTAATTGTATGTTTTGGAACAAAGGAATCAACGTAAAAAAACGTCTGTAGCCAAATTTTTATAAAGGAGAGTGTAAGGTGTAAGGACGACTGTCTAAAGCATTTCTCCATTTCTTATTATATCAAAGAACAGTTGTTTTTTAATGGTTCCATATCGATAGTTCCATCATTTTTAAAGAACAATTTTTACCGCTATTATTCCATACAGATGGTTCCAACATCGCTACGGAACCGTCAAAGAAGGATTCGTTCTAAGAGTGTATTTGGTCTCTTATGAGCCTTTAGACACATTTGCAGTCAAACCATTATAATGGAGACCGTGTATGGTCGGTGAAGTGTTTACCGGTATTCCGTCCGCCAGCACAGATAACACACTCTGGTTTACGGTTGAATCAAATCTTGTGGACAACACGTCTATGCCAAGTAAATTCATTTCTTCCAACATCAAATAATTCTTTTTTCTTCTCTGTGTCCAACGACAAATTAAAATATATTAAATTTATATTTTCAGATATAAGCTACAACCTAACAGCAGATACTATTGGAAAACATATCGATGAAACGAACCGTATCTCTCTCCAACAAGACGGTATTCATCAGTCTGTCTTAGCGAAGGCCCATGTGAAGAAGGCGGAATTTGCCTGTTACCAGCAGACAGCTCTAGCATTTGTAAGAAATTTATCATTGATCAATACTATTATTAGTTCCAATCCACAATTAACATAATTTATAAGAAGGCAAACAATCTGATAATATAATTTTATGCCGTTGTAATTTCTGTAGTTACCGCATCGGTAACCTTTAGTCGTGTATAAATTTAAGTTTTTTAAATTATTTTAATACCGTAAATAATGTTTGTGTCTTTATAAATACTGTTATTTTAATACAGGCTAGCCAGGATGTCATTACTCCTGTTAGGTTTGGAGTATCTGTTTAATTATCATACAGTGAAACCAAGACAAGATCAACTGTCTTAGAACCAGTGCTCAATATTTACCGTTCCATTACTGTATCAAATGAGGAAAGGCATATGAATATATATTGAAAAAACGAAGAGAAAAAAGTGTGTTTGTCTTCAGCAGGATTTGTATATATATATAATGATAAACTTTCTTATATCAAGTAGTTTATAACAAGTATTTAATAATTATGACAAAATGGTATTTGTTTTACAGTTTTTATATGTGACAAATTGCGGTGAAGACAACATCTGCTCAAGTAATCTAACACTCAAAACAGCGCTTGTACTGCCCGGTAAACGAGAGTACTTAATCAGCGGAGAGGACTCGTATATTTCTCACGAAATTGTAGTCACCAATACTGGTGCGCCGGCATACCTTACAAACGTGTTTATAACATCTCCTTCTAACTTGCGATTTGTGCGAGTGAGCACGTCCAGAGGTCCTCGAGCCACGGTCTGTACGTCTCACCAGAATGAGGAGCCGGAATCCGATGTGCCTACTCTCAATGATACATTAAGTGAGGACCCAGTGATGATTGTCTGTGATATTGGGAATCCAGTGGACCTTATGGAAAGCGTCATTTTCCGACTAAAGTTATTCGTGGATTCCAGTAACCCTGCTCCAGACCCGCTTCAGATTAGAACAGAAGTGAGAACCGGAAGTGCTGAGGGCAATGATTCAATGAGCGATAACTCTGCAGTGGACTATCTATTAATCAGACTAAAGGCTGGACTGATCGTGACCGGGTAGGTTTGAGGCCACACATAAGCTCTTTTCTAAAAGTCGTCGGATAATCATTATGAATTATTAAATATCTTCAATCAATTTCAAGGTGGATATGCCCTGTATGAAGGATATATTTTTTCATTTTTTTATTATTTCAACGAACAAATCACATTTGATAGCACAATATATAATATGCACATATGCCCTACATACCTTACAATATGATATATTAAATTGTAATATTAGACAAAGAATATTAGTTCAATATTGTTAACCAGTCCATCCAAATATAATTAAATTTGTCTGTCTTCTCATTTTTTAGACCAGAATATTTTTCCATTTTAACTGTTGACTTAAGTAGGATTCGAGTTCTAATACAGATAGCCTTCTTTATAGCCTCATTTTGTGTATATCAAGATATTATACAAAGCTTTAAGATTTAATTAACATTTTAACAGCGCTGCATACTACATAGTAATCAAGATAGTTACATTCAACACTATATATGTTACAAAAACTTATATACGGTAGCAGTTCTCCATTTTCCGCAAATAAATCAGAAATGAAAATTACATTTTTCTCAGACCAGCGTTTACAAATAATAGGTACATTACCAATTTTAATATTGTTGGTATTCATAACATCCTCAATATACCTACACTCACACTTGTCGTTTAAAAATAACCATGCCATTAAAACATCCTTCCAAAAATGGTTATGACATTGCTGTGAAAGTTGGGAAAAAAAATAATCAACTCTTATTACAACCGTTTATAGAGACACGATGGTGTATTTAAACAATAATTTAGATGACTTTTCATTCAAAGATTAACGTCGAGCCCATTATAGCTTAATTGCAATTATAAAACTGATTTATTGTTTAATCATTTTTAACTGCTTTGTTTAATCATTTTCATGTATGAAGAGTTTTGGCTTGTTACCATATATCCTAGTTCATTGTGGTAGTTTAACCCGTATGAACCTATACTACACCTATACTACACTCATGACACCCAGTTAATTTCATATGTGTATGTTAAATAAAGTCCAGAATATACAACACACACAAGTATTCCAATACATGGCTTTTCTGATAGGTTTTTGGTACTAGCTATACACTTTGTGTCATGTATTGTCAGCAGGAAATCCCATACAGCTAATTCTTCTGTGAAGTCATTTCCCAATTCATTAATTATTCTACAGAGGATTCAAAAGTGTTATGATGGTTCTTCTCCAAAGTGGAGAATCATAGAGGGTAAACAATACTAACATCACTTGCGGTCGGCAGCAATTCAACGACAATTGTTCACTTTTTACTAAGAATATAGCTGTTAAAATGCTGGGACATAGGACACTTCTGTAAAACTCTATTACTATATGTTGTAGATATTGGCTGATGGTCACCAGAATTTCATCTCCGGAGCAAATCCGATTACAAAGAGCAGATTTTGACAACAAATTTTCACAATTCATCAATATGTCAAGAATACACCTACAGTATTTTATCAATCACAAGACATGTCTATACTAACCAGATTGTCACCGATGTGTAGACGGATACCAGAAGGAAGACAGTCAGTTTATTGGCCTTTGTAGCTAGTTGTGGCTCCGGGATCCTGGCCATTGTCGTGTTTATTGTATTGCTATGGAGGGTATGTATGCACGTAATGCGACAATTACCTTTCTTCCATTGTACCATCTGCTCCACTGTCATCTCTGCTCCACTTCACCTCTGCTTCACTGTCAACTATGCTCCACAGCCATCTATGCTCCACTGTCACCTCTACTCCCAAGCACCTCTACTCCACTGTCACCTCTGCTACACTGTCTGCTCCACTGTCACCTCTACTCCACTGTCACCTCTGCTACACTGTCTGCTCCACTGTCACCTCTGCTCCACTGTCCCCTCTGCTCCACTGTCACAACTGCCCATCTGTCACCTCTGCTCCACTGTCATGTCTTCTCCACTGTCACGTCTGCCCCACTGTCACCTCTGCTCCACTTTCACCTCTGCTCCAATGTCATCTCCGCTCCATTGTCACCTGAGCTCCACTGTCCTGCACCTCTGCTCCACTGTCCCGTCTGTTCCACTGTCTAGTATGCTCCACTGTCACCTCTGCTCCACTTTCACATCTGCTCCAATGTCATCTCTGCTCCACTGTCACCTCTGCTCAACTGTCACCTCTGCTCCACTCTCATTTCTTCTCCACAGTGCTGGTGGCTGAGGGAGCTATCTGTTGACCTGGTGTTTTATGAGTTGAAGAGAATCATGAAGCCGAAATGTTTTTTATGTATTGTCCTGTGAGTGTACGCTATTCATCCTGTGATGTTTTTGTTTGTTACCAGTTGCGCCGGGTGGTTCTCTTCACCCATTGGGCTTTCAAGCCACCATAAGAGTAAAATAGCCTTAAGTGCGACGTTTAACCCCAACTAAACAAAGAAATCTACTCTGCAGGCATCTCTTCTCCACACTGCAGGCATCTCTTCTCCACACTGCCATCATCTGTCCCATTGTCATCGATTGTCAGATGGTAACATCTCTCCGATCATCAGTGTCTCTCCCACAGTCAACCACACACCCATATTCCAAAATCCCTTATATTTATTGTCGTTTTGACCCTTGTGTTCGACGTTAAAAATTAAACTGATTTCCATTAATGAACAGGTGTCAGACTAAGAATATCTTACAGCATATTTGGACAGGATTTGCCAGTATACTTTGTAGCTCTATTGGGACATTTTTAAGAATCTAAAAAATGCAAACCATGATCTGAGTTACTTCATTATATTATCTAAATGTTCTACGAGGCTTATTCAGATTGCTCTATTTGTCCTTGTAAGAGTAACAGTTTACAATCCGTTTTCATTTACGACGGTTTTCAGCTGGGATTGTTCCGACGCAAAAAGGATTAAGATCTTGCCCGACCGATAGAGAGAACATCCTGCCTGAGATTATGATAATAACAACCATCCTGTCGATCTGCGATCGTCACATTTGCTATCATTATATCAGTACTTTTCTTTATTTTGATCAAATTTATGAGATTGAGAAAGCATTACGACAAAAACCTTTTTATGATACCAGGAGGACTGGTTAGTAGTCTTAAGTGATATTGTCGATTGCCTGGAGGAAACTTTGTAAAATGAATATTATTTTGTTAAGATTGGATGGTGCTTACGTATGCGAGCGATCATACAGTGTTGTATCTTCAAAGGATAATGTAGAAGTGCCAAATAATGCTTAAAATGGATGAGATGCTTTAAAAAAGCAATGCTCTTGAATTTCCCCTTAAAGGATGCATTTAGAAATATATTAAAACAGAGTGTGTGTGAGTGCTTCAAGATGTTGTTTATATAAGTTGTGTGTACAAGGATCCCTGTGAACGATAGACTATGTGGGACTCTAATCCGTGTTGGTTTTCCAACCAGTAACTGTCATTTCATACATATATATTATAGACTGTGCATCCAAACAAGTTTACACCTTATATATATTCAGGGGCAATACCTTGGAGACACCGACACGGCTAAAGACAAAGCGATTTTGTTTAATGTCAGCTCAGCGGGTAGGGTAATACTTTGGAGTCAACGACTCGATTAAATACATAATAATTTGTTTCGTCTCAGCTTAGAGGGCAGGGTAATACCTTGGATCCAATAATTCGACTGAAGACAGAATGATTGATTAATCTCAGCGTAGAAATCAAGGTAAGCGGGCAGGGTTATACTTTGGAGTCAACGACTCAACTAAAAACATAATGATTTGTTTCATCTCAGCTTGGAGGACAGGGTGATACTTTGGAGCCAAAGATTCGACTGAAGACAGAATGATTGCTTAATCTCAGATTTATAGAGGACAGAGCAACACCTTGGAGGCAACGACTCGACTAAATACAGAATGATTAGTTTCATCTCAGCTTAAAGAACAGGGTAATACTTTGGAGCCAACGAAATACAGAATGATTTGTTCAATCTCAGTTAAGAGGACAGGGTAATACCTTAGCGCCAACGACTCAACTAAATACAGAATTATTTGTTCCATCTCATCTAGAAGGCAGGGTAATACCTTAGCCCCAACGACTCAACTAAATACAGAATTATTTGTTTCATCTCATCTAGAAGGAGGGTAATACCTTAGCGCCAACGACTCAACTAAATACAGAATTATTTGTTTCATCTCATCTAGAAGGAAGGGTCAATGACTCGACTAAATACAGAATGATTTGTTTAAATCAGCTCAGCGGGCAGGCGGTAATACTTTGGAGACAACGACTTGACTAAAGACAGAAGGATTTGTTTAATCTCAGCTTAGAGGAGAGTGTAACACCTTGGCGCCAACGACTCAACTAAAATACAGTAGGTTTTTTTCATCTCATCTTATAGAACCGGTTTATGGCTTGGAGCCAACGTTTCGACTAAATACAGAATGATTTGGTTAAACTCAGCTAAGGGACAGGGTAATGGCTTGGAGCCAATTAATTACTCGACTATAGATAGAATATTAGTTTCATCTCAGCTTAGAGAACAGGTTAATGGATTGAAGCCAACTCGCCTTAGATGACAAAGTAATACATTGGAGCCACCGACTCAGCTAAATACAGAACGGTTTGTTTAATTTCAGTTAAGGGGGCAGGGTAATGGCTTGGAGCCAATTAATTACTCGACTAATATTAGTTTCATCTCAGCTTAGAGAACAGGTTAATGGATTGGAGCCAACAACACGGCTAAATACAGAACGATTTGTTTAATCTCAGCTTAAGAGAGTAGGGTAATAATGGTTTAGGGTCAACGAATCGGCCACATACAAGATGATTTGTTTCTCTGTTTCATAATGTTCTCAGCTCACTTGCCTAGGAAGACTAGACTCTCTCACGATGCATTCGAACATTTTAACCTCATTTTCTAATTTATTGGAATTCATTACAGACCTGTGATAGTTCACATATTACAGTATAATAGTGGTACAAGCAAACAAACAGATGATAAGAAAGGACGTTAGCTGGCTACCCATTTGATTCACATATGTGAATAAAGAGTTTCACGCAATTGAAAAAGAATTCAACATATATATAAAGATAGCAGTGATACAACGGCTTGGATCCTGTTCAATGTGTGTTAACTCCGTGATCCGGGCAAATTGGAAGTAAGAAAACGATTTGTAGCATTTTAGAGAGAATTCCCATTGCAATGTCGTTAAAACGATAGGTACAAAAATATAACTACAGACATGTATTTAATTTAAACCTTGTTACTTGAGGAATGAGCAAATAATAACAGCGTCATCCTGTATCCCACTTGTTTGTTTTATTAATGTAATGAGCTCCGTATTGAATGGCCAAATGAAGCATTTATGAATATCTGGCTGCACTGTTTGAGTTATCGCCCTTTGTTAAAATCCAAGCTTTTGAGAAAGGATGAATCGCGAGTGTTTAGAACATAATTAAAATATAGTATATTGATGACGAGTTCAAGTCCCATGACAGAATGTCCTGTTGCTGTTGTCCACAATCATGTTTGTTCTGGAAGCATTGCTATCTTATTGGGTCTCTTGTGCGATAGGTTGAATGTGGATGTGTCATTCCAAGGATATGCGGTATAAGTTGGACTATTTGTGTTCTGCTCTATAAAAATTGTACCATAAGTCACTGAGTATACTATTATTAATAATTAAACAGTAGGGGAAATTTAAAACAAGGCGCGGGATTGAATAGATACATAACGTCACCATTAACCCAACATCTTGGCTTTCCTATCCTGAGTCATTATAGCTCTAAAAACTATGAAAGTTGTATCCCCTTGAGTGTGTGTTGTTTACATTTGGATCAGATATTTTCTTGTGTATAGCTCTCAGTGCTAAAACATGCGGAAAGGTTTAATTGAAACGTATGCCAATCAACATCTCTTTAATTATTGATATGTATTTTGTGCGATTGCGGACAAAATTGATATTTTACCACTTGACACAACTGTGAAGCTCTGTGATCACACTTATTCGGAAATAAAAGCTGAAAAGGCCAAGGATTTGATATAAAGATGTTGTAAGAAAAATTTGTCTGGAAAAAACCGCAAATGTCCTGGACCTAATAAGAAACACAATACGTTGCAGGATGTTGTGAAAATACTGCATACATATCTGGTATGGCAAGCCGTTTTATCACTTCTACCTTTATTCTACATGTGTTTAATTATTTTCCACATATGTGGAATTCTTTAGCACAGATGTGAATTGTTTTTTTCACATATGTAAAATAAACTCACTAATTTTGGATATGTGAAAAAGAATTTCACATATATGGGAAATAATTTTACAAATATGGAAAATTATTCAACATATGCGGAAAAGAATTTAACATAAGTGAAAAACATTTAATATACTTGAAATTCTTTTCCACATATCCTAAATTAATTATTTATTTTACGTATGGTAAAAAGAGTTTCACTTATGTGAAAAATAATTCGACATGTTAAATAATTCTTAATTCAACATATGTGGAAATATTTTCCACTTATTTAAAATAAAAAGATAAGGGGGACTCTTTTGTAATAATGTGAAATAAAAGCATCCAATACCTCAATTACAGATTTCTCCCTCAAAACCTGTATTTAGCGGCAATATATTTTCTGCAAAAGCGCGATGAGATTTGTCGCACATCCACCCTCTGCGTATAGCAAAGCATTTGTTATATTCTAACGAAGAATAAACCAGAGAATCTACATTTGTTTTAACGCCTACCATTGCGACCGATTCTGTAGTGGGCATTACTACGTCTGATTCGTCGGTAAAGTGAAACTATGTAGACTACAATAAAAATACTGAATAAGAATAAAAACATATAATATTCACTCTTTATTTGTCAACGTAATTGGCACTTCCTTTACTAGAATGTATGGTTTTGTGTTTCAGCCGTTTAAATATATGCGAGTGTTTGAATTTTGTATGCCTTTGCTTTGTTGTTGTTGTAATCTCTTTGATGGGGACCATTTCTTGATCAATTCTTTCAAATTGGGATTGCCCCGCTGAGGCAAAACCTTCACAGCATGAATATATTCCATCGTATTTTCATTCGTCTTTAAAGTCTGCACAAGTGTAGCAAGCTGTTTTATAACTTTTAACTTTATTCTACATATGTCGAATTAGTTTTGCTTTTGATTTACTTATGTATAATTCTTTTCAACATATGTGAAATTCTTTCTTACATATGTTGAAAAGATTTTCACTTATGCGAAAAAGAATTTCATATTATGTAAAATAAAAAATGATTTTACAGATGTAGAATTATTTTCCACATATGTGAAATTATTTTTTACGTAAGAAAAATAAAACACAAAACCTAACTATTTCACATATGTGGAAAAAAAATTCATTTATGTAAAATAAACTTTTATTTTAGACATGTACAAAAAAGTTCCACTTAACAAAAAACCGAGAAATGATTTCTCCCCACAGCAATGAACTGTATCCAACGTTCATGTGTGCTCCTATGGACTTGGTAGGTGACGGGTTTTTTCTTATTCAGAATTTTTATTATAGTCTACATTATTTTATTTTACCTACGAATCAGACGTAGTAATGCTCTCAACAGAATCGGTCGCAATTTTAGGCCTATAAAACAAATGTAGTTTCTTTGATTTATTCTTCAATAGAAAATTTCAAATGCTTTGCCAAATGAAGACGATGGATGTCCTTCTGGTCAGATTGTACTCTTTGGTCAAATTCCTTCCCGCTAAATAAGCGTACAAGCTTTGAGGGAGAAGTCAGTAATTGAGGTCGTCAATGCTTTTATTTGACATATCTACAAAAGAGTTCCGCTTACTTTTTTATTTTACATCATTGAAAAAGATTTTAACATATGTTGAATTAAAGTTGATTTTAGATATGTCAAATTCTATTTCACATATGTTGAATGATTTTTTTTACAACAGTGACAGTGAGAAGTGAAAAATTAATAGTTAAGTTTACATATGAAGAAGAAGTTCACGTTAGGGGTATAGCAAGCCGTTTTATCACTTCTACCTTTATTCTACATATGTTGAATTATTTTCTATATATTAGAAATTCTTTTCCAAATATGTCAAATTCTTTTCTACCTTTGTTGAATTATTTTCCACATATGTAAAATTATTATCCATATGTGAAATTCTTTTTAACGTATGTAAAATAAAGTGAGTTATTTTACATATGTGGAAAAGAGAAATTGTTTATCATATAAGTGGAACTCTTTTGTACAAATGCTCCGATAAGAATAACAAAAATAAAAGTTTATTTTAGTTTAGTGAAATCCTATATCGCATACGTTAACTAGTTTATTTTATTTATTTTACTAATGTGAAAAATAATTTCACATATGCTTAAAGGGATTTTACATATGTCGAAAATAATACTTCTTATCTGAAAATCTTTTCAACATAAGTAAAAAGAATTTCACGTATTTGGAAAAGAATTGCACATAAGTAAAATAAAAGCAAAACCTATTCGACATATGTGTGTATAATAAAGTTAGAAGTGTTTAAACAGTTTGTCATAACCCGATATTTACTTTTGTCTTCAGTAGACTTGGTTGATTGCCACCTTTATCCATCTTCCTATTTATTGTAAAGTTCAGAAAGCAGATCACTAACAGGCTAACTGCGACGATCTTTTCAGCCTTGCCTCGGGAAGATGCCTATATCGACAAATAGTCAGAGGATCCAGATGTCAGACGTATTGACAAAAGTTGACCTATTGAGTCAATTTGCTCAATTAAAACCCATCGACAGAGTCAATAAAAAATAATAATGACTCCGGACTACATAAACTGATGACATTCTCAATATTGTTGACCGTTTTAGTTGTAAATAGGTCACCAGGATTTGACAGAACGTGTACTGAACATGTCAAATATATACCCAAAGATATATTATGCCACCTGTCAGATTGTTTTAAAGCTATGTTATCTCATGGAAGTCTATCTGACAGCCTTACTAGAACTGTGATTACACCGGTTGTTAAAAAGGAATCCAGATTGTAAATCATCGTATATAAGCTGATGATATGTGTTTATTGTCTCCAACTGCTAAAGCTCTTTGTGTATTGGTATACATGGTTGTCAAATCTATGCTATACAAACACTTTGAACCACCTAATATTGGTTCCCTTCACCATGTTGAACATATCTAAGACATATTATCAGTAGCGGTAGTCTGAATAATAAATACATCAAATGTAAGCAACGTAAGTTATGCATTCCAGCTAATAATCTTCTGCGCAATATTAGAAAATGTTCTTATGAAGTAAAATATTAGAGGTATATAGTGTTGTCAACTATGGTCCGCATATACAAAAACTAGTTTAATTCTTATTGCACTATTTACAATGATTCTTTTCGTTGGTTGATGAATTTAAGATGCGATTGTAGAGCAAGTTTGATGTATGCTATCTGCATATTCCTCCATTTGGTGCTGTTTTACGAAGAGTCGTATTTAATTTGAAAAAATGTTAGATTTGCCAACCAATTCTGTTATCCAAACTGTTCTGAATTGTGATGTATCTATTTCTTCACGCACCATGTCTAGATGGCAACTGTTTTGTATAAATAATATCATAGCTATTAGCCTACTAGCATTATTCCCATTGATGAGTTTCACAAACTAGAGTAAACCAACAACTCCAATAAAAGATATGTACACATGGGTACACGGTGAT
>JARFOD010160950.1:0-12003 GCA_031763545.1 Mopalia muscosa | reverse complement strand
TCCAATCAAGTTCATATTTTGGATTTAGCATCCTCATAAGGTGTAGCTATGCTGGTCTCATTTTGGTTTTGATCCATCTATTTATTCTTTTGTTATTCATTTGTCTGTCTCCTGCAGTTCTATGCATATTGCTATTTCTTATTATCACTATATCCCAGGAACCGTTGCTTTAATTACTTTCATATTTTGTTAATAACTTCATTTCATGGTCTAGTTTTGCAGGTAACATTCCTGTCTGTCTGGCCCATAACAATTCTTGTTATCACTATATCTCAGGAACTGCTGCTCCAATCCCATTAGGGCCCGCAACCGTTTCAAAGCTTCCCTACATGGTCTAGTTTTGCAGGTAACATTTCCTATAACAATTCTCGTTATCACTATATCTCAGGAACTGCTGCTTAAATCACATTAGGGCCCGCAGCTGTGGCTTAGTGGTTAGCTAGTGCGCTTTCTAGCGCCTACTTCACTATACCGTTCACAGGATCGAGTCCGTCTGTTGACCCTCAGGTATATGAGCGAGTCACAGGATGTGGCTCTGGCAATCGTGGGCGTGGTTTTTAAGAGGTTTTCTCTCGGTTTTCCACCATAATAGGGCTAACAGTGTGAAATGGACAATCCGTCATCATATAAGTGAAATACCCTTGAGTATGACTTTAAACCCGAATCAAACAACAAACCAACCAATCCCATTAATATTTTATTCAAAGCTTCCCCACATGGTCTAGTTCTGCAGGTAACATTTTGGTTCCTGTCTGTCTGTCCGTTCATCTTTAATTAGGTAATTTGTAGGCATATTTTGGATTAAGCATCCTTTTAAACTATTAAGGTGTATCTATGCTAGTCTCATTTTGATCCATGTAATGTCTAACTTTTTAATATACCTAGTAAACACAAATCTTCCTATACTGGCTTAGGCACAAGACGGAAAATCAAATCGTGAATCTGTCCCCTCTTAGACTCTTCTCTTCAAACTATCTTAACAGTGTGGGCGTCAAGATCCATTCATGGATCTCTTGTTTATTTTGTGTTGATACAGAGCTTCCTGTTGCCATAACAGGCATGTGCTGTTGGGGTGAATGGACAGAACAGGGTCTCACCATGGTTATGCAAACTCAATAGGAGGATTGATTTATAAGGTTTCCCAAATTGTTTCAATTTGCATTTTGCCAAATATTTCTATCAGATTATCAATCAAGACTGATTTTAAAGCCTGATGTCATCAAATAGGGAATTAAATGTAAGTGCTTCAAGCAACCATGCGACCATCAGGTATATGAGCTAGTCGCATGTTGTGGCTCTGGCAATTGTGGGGTTTGTTTTTTATGAGGTTTCTTTTTGGTTTTCCACCCTAATAAGGCTGTGTACAGTGTGAAGTCATATAAGTTAAATACCCTTGAGTACAACATTAAACGCCAATCAAGCAACCATTCCCCGGTGCTCTGCAATCAAAGGGGCAAAAAAAGGCTTTTATATTGGTGGTGTCTTTATTGAGTAGAATAGCCTTGTTTCTAGCCAGTGGCATAGAGGGGTGTAGGATTATATATTGGTGGTGTCTTTATTGAGTAGAATAGCCTTGTGTTTCTAGCCAGTGACATAGAGGGGTGTAGGCTTATATATATTGGTGGTGTCTTTATTCAGTAGAATAGTCTTGTGTTTCTAGCCAGTGACATAGAGGGGTGTAGGCTTATATATTGGTGGTGTCTTTAGTTAGGAGAATAGCCTTGTGTTTCTAGCCAGTGACATAGAGGGGTGTAGGCTTATATATTGGTGGTGTCTATTGAGTAGAATAACCTTGTGTTTCTAGCCAGTGACATAGAGGGGTGTTTTCTTCAATTATTGGGTAGGCACCCATCGTATGAGTGAAGTAACCTATTGTACAGCAAAATAACTCTCTAAACACATTCAATGTAAACTCCTGTAAAATGGCTCAAACACCAATCAAATTTTATAATTATATATTTATGTCATAGAAAGATTTTTTTCATTTTCTAACGACAGAAACAAAATATCCGTTATTGCATAATTTTACAATATTCATGGGGCTAAGTGGTAGTGCGTTCACCTGCTTCAGTGTACCATGCACAGGATCAAGTCTGCCTGTTGACCATCAGGTAATCGCAGTTGTGGTTTTTCTGAGATTTCCTCTTTGTTTTCCACCGTACTATGGCTAGGTACAATGGACAATCAGTCATCATGTAAGTTAAATACCCATGAGTACGACATTAAACGGTAAACCCCAATCAAACTATATTCATGCCAGTGTGTGTTGTGAACAAAAGTAGAGAATGAATTCAGGGATTTACCTTATATAACTTTCCAAATAACCATGGACCAGGAAGTCCGCAAAAAAATATGGCCTTCATTGCTAGATTTGACAATATTCATTTCTGTATATGTTGTGAACACAGTAACTCTGTAACAAATTCATGGATTAACTTGAAACATGGCCGCCTCCTACAATGGATAGAGCTGCATTTCAGCAAACTCCTTAAAACAAAATGGCCACCATTGCATTATTTTACATAATCATGCCGGTGTTGTGAATGTAATAACTTCACAGATTATCGCCGATTAATGTGGAATTAAGATTTCTTCTATTAAGATGATTTTCTTTTTTAATTTTTGAAGGAAAAACTTCTTTAACTAAATGAGAAAAGGCAATTTGACTTTTATTTATGAGTTAAGATGATTTTTGTACTTTTTGAACTACATGTAAGTGGGAAAAGGCGTTTTGGCTGGGATTATGAGCATACTTTTGGACCAGCTTGTTCTTTTAGCAGACGCATTCATTGGTTATTTTCAATTTCATTGAAGTACCAGTTAATGCAGGTTGATTAATCAACCTCCTTGTGCCAGTGAAATAAAATTTTAGAAATTTTTGTTAGGTTCTGCATACTCTTGGCACAAATTTACAGGTTTTAAAAACATGAGATAGCGACCCTTTAGCATACTCAACTGAACCCCACTTGTTGACTAATCAAGATGGGTAACCATAGAGACAAGCTTAATTAATGATCAAACAACTAACGCTTCAGTCTGAAGGTTTGAGAAATTACCAAAAGATTTATCTCTGTTAACCATGGAACTATATCCAATTGGTAGGTGGATACAAGGGCTTAGGCAGACACCCGTCCAAATGGACACCCTGAAATGAACAATTGCCTCATCTGGACACCTTGTTTTAAGAAACGTTAACATACAGGAGGTAGGACAACTGTCAAAATTGGACACCCAGTCATTGGAAAAGTGCAGCAAAATGACCAATTTGGACACATACTTTTGATTTCTGGCTAAGCTACTGGGTGGGTGGAAGGGAGCCTCCTGTTGCCCTTGTGTATCGGTTCGTTTGCTTTGCGATTACAGGGTGGATTCTTTCGCTCATAAGATCATGAGTGAAATACCCTTAAGTACAGTGTTACATCCCCACTATAACAAAAAGTGAACATCAAATGATACTCCAGACATAAGCTGGTACACTTTTGCCTTTATATATCTCCCCCAATACTAGATGTAGACCAGATGTCCTATATTCTCAACAAAATGGTGGACAACATTTCATTGGACTATGGAAGAAGTGAGCAGCCAATCAGAAAGCAGTTTACATAATGATTGAGATTTCCTATTGCACCAAATACATATTTCCTCCCACTACATGCACAAAGCTTTGCTACTTTTTATACGCCCGTCATTTGACGGGACGTATTATGTTATTGGGTTGTCCGTCCGTCTTTCTGTCTGTCTATCCGTACATCTGTCAACTTTTTGGCTTTAGACATAAAATTGAAAACCGGTTATTTCATTCGAATCAAACTTAGTATGTGTGTTCCATATAACAAGACGTCGCTTCAATTTAGTTTTGACTTTGTCGGACTACAGGTGGCTCCCCCTGGTGGCAAAGTCTGTATGTTAATTTGAAAACTTTTTGTGGAATTCGAATAAAACTTAGTATGAGTGTTCCATGTGACAAAACGGCGCTTGTTACGGATTTTGGCATATGGCCACCTACAGGTGGCGCAACCTAGTGGCAAAATCTAAATTGGGTTTCTGTATGTTATCTTGAAAACGTTTTTGGAATTCAAATCAAACTAAGTGTGATTGTTTCATGTAACAAGATGTTGCTTGAAATTAGTTTGGGTGGATGTCGGACTACTGCTAGCGCTATCGCTAGACTTTTTGTCTAGACATGCTGTCACGCGGTGTATTCTATTCAAACTCAATTTTAATATTCCATGTGGCAAGATTTCTTCAGGTGTATATTGCGACTCACTTGAGCTCTTATTACGAAATAAGTTGATCTGTTTGTGAGATGGGGTTATTTTTGGTTGCCAGTGGTGTTGATGGTGTATCCCCCACCCATCGGTATGACACATGGTCATATGAGTTAAAAAACCTTAAGCACGGCACTACACCACAAACAAATCAATATAGCAGACTCTTTCAGTATCATTAATTTTATTTATCCATCGTTTTGGTTGCAGGAAGTATTAAAATTTATATGCATTTCTATCGTATTAAAAATCCCACCCTGATTGGTTAGGATGCAACTGAAAAGTATAGCTTTGTAAATATATCCCATCAAAATAATTTTGATTTACTGTATACGGTAAATTAAAGTTGTATATTTCGGCTATGTTTTCAAAGCTACTCGAGGCTCAAGGGTATTTCACTTATGCGCCGACAGATTGTCCATTTCACAGTGTTCATTGTTGTAATGCAATGGAAAACCCTCACGAAACCTGGATAAAAGCTCCCCTGAGATTGCCTGAGTATCATGTGACTCCTTCATATACCGGACAGTCAACGGATCAAAGCTAACCACTAAGCTATAGGAAGACATCTGATCTCCTGGGATAATTCTCAAGGAACAAACAACAAAAAACTCAAAAACTAACACTTGGAAATCATATGTATGAAAATTTACATACATATGAATATGAAAATAGCGTTAAGTCAGGTAAGCATAACTTTATAAAATGACTAGTGTGAATTCGTGATGATCTTCTACATTATAAATGAACAACAATTCCTTTTATAACTACATTTAATTTTAAATATGCAATGTAATAAAATTGTGAACCTGTGGACTTTATATTTCAGCTTTTCATTTCAAGGGTAGCAGTAATAAGCTAGGTTGAATCTGATTTTTTTCTTTCCAATCATAATTTTTTGATAGCATGCATCCAAGTATATTTTATTTGAATTTCATGCTACTAGTTTTGTTTTTCTCAGACTACTTGTACATCCTGATATCAATTTTTACCTCTTTATTTTTTCCCATCATTGTACCAACACAAAAAATTCCTTTTTCAACTCCAGACAGTTAATAACATAGGCAGCTACTTTTGGAAAATTAATCTCCTTATTATACATGTACCAGTGTGTTATCTATGGGTATGGTCCATGCTGAAAATGTTACCATGTTTATTTAACTACTTTATACTGGTACATGTAAATAGCATTCAACTTCTCCTCTATTAAGTCAATTTACACCTGATACAATACAGGCATACATATCGAAAAATGTTACCATGTTTATTTAACTACCATGTTTATTTAACTACTTTATACTGGTACATGTAAATAGCATTCAGCTTCTCCTCTATTAAGTCAATTTACACCTGATACAATACAGGCATTTGTGATAGAACCCTGAAACAGTGGGTTCTATCACAAAACAAGAAGTGGTTATCCAGAAATTGTATAATTATGTACTGATAATATATCTTGGACGGTATTAGAGTGAGAAATCAGACTGATTGTATGTTTGGAAATTTATGCTGTATGTAGGGTTATTTCGGTCACCTGATGATGTGCCATTTTGAACCACCATCGATGCTACCAGAAGTCTATTAACTAGAAGTATGCAACTGCCATATAGATAAGCTAAACTGCATTGGAGACTGAGCCCCCTGTTATAATGTATCATGTGTCGTAGCAGACAAGAAAATTCAGAAGAATGCAACTTTAAAAATGATGCATTAAGGGAAACTTCTGGCATTGCTTGATCATAATGCTGCTTACTAAAATGGTAACTAAATCAACAAATATAAAGCCATTCATCCAGACAAACACAATTGCTACGCAGTGACTGATCAAGGCACACAATAAAGACAAGACAGGACAATCACCAAAACAAACCAAATAGCCACAACAGATGGACTTTATGTTGCCCCTAAACTGTTAGGCCATAAAGATTTGTTTGTTTGTTTGGGGTTTAACATCGTACTCAAGGGTATTTCACTTATATGACAATGGACTGTCAATTTTCCACTGTACCTAGCCTTGTTACAGTGGAAAACCGAGAGCAAAACCTCCTTAAAGCCACCCACGGGATTGCTCGAGCTGCAACAGTTGACTCACTCATATACCTGATGGCCGACAGGCGGACTCGAACCGGTGTGCGCTACATCCTAGTGGGTTCACTTTAATAAGCACACATCACTAAGCCACAGCCGGGGGCAAACCGAACAGATCCACTTTATGTTGTCCCTTAACTGTGAGCGCATAAAGATTTGTTTGTTTGTTTGTTTGGGGTTTAACATCGTACTCAAGGGTATTTCACTTATATGACGACGGACTGTCAACTTTCCACTGCAGCTAGCCTAATTACAGTGAAAAACCAGGGGGAAACCTCGTAAAAATCACAGCTGCGATTACCGGAGCAAAAACATCTGACTAGCTCATATACCTGAAGGTTGACAGGCAGACACCATCTGGTGAACGGTACATGGAAGCAGGTTCAATTTAGTAAGCACTCACTAAGCCACGGCTGTAGGCCCACCGTTATTGAAATGAGGATTTCCTCGTTAACTTATGAATTCTAATAAAAAAAATATTAACATTTTCATATAAATAAAACCTCATCCACACCAATTTCTAACATACACAGAATAAATCAATATTTCCTTACAACAATTATATTTGATGATGATAATAATTACAATTTATTTATATTATAGCTATATACATTTATAATGTACAAGGGTTTCCTGCAAAAGAAATAAGGATAACTAAATAAACATGTACATTTAAAAATTATACAACATAATTATATACACTGGTATATTCTGTATTTTGCACAAGATATAACGAGAAATGGTTAATTTTTGTGTAACTGACTAGTCAGAAATGAAACCAAGATCCTCTGAGTCACCAGCTTTATTCACGGATTAATCTTTTAAGTTAATAACAAAAACTTGACCCTGAAATTCTATCTTAGATAGGAGAATTTCATAATACCTTATAACTACTAGCAGTTGGGACAGAGAAATAGGCTTTACCGCAGGGAGTCTTACATGTTATTTCTGTGGACTGTCCCAAAATTAGAGTGTCCCAACTTATATAAGTAATAGGGTAACTGGGTTTTTACACTTTTTAAACTTTTAGTACAATTCCCAAATAAACAGAGTTGTAGAGTGCTTACAAACTTTTAACCCCTCCTATTTGTGATGTGGTTAACAAGGTCTCCATGAGGAAAGCTTTACTCTATGGCTCTATTTTTTCCATCAAAAGTTTCTTTTCTCTTGAACTGCCTCGACGTGATCTGGGTAAATAAACGTTGAAGATATCTGATCATGTACATGTATCTTTGCCGAAACTTCATATAGTCTCCAGCACATATTTCCTCAGCTCTCACAGGTAAATCTATTCAACATTATGCATTTGCCCTCACCTAGGCAATAAACATTCTCTCACCAGCTTAGTCTTTTAAGCTCTCTTAGTGAATTCTGATATAAAAACTTGTAAAAGATAAGCAATCAAATTAGCCGCTAAACACCATATAACTTCTAGCAAGTGGGACAGAGAAAAAGGCTTTACCACAGGGGGTCTTACATGTTGTGTCTAAGGCCTGTCCCAAAATTAGAGTGTCCCAACTTATAGCAGAAATAGGGTAATGCTATTCTCGACAACAAAAAAATGACTTGGGGTATTTATCTTTTGGAATGAATGAGGGCAGTGAGCTTTAATACAAAACCGTATTATGTAAAGTGTTTTGCTTTATTGAAAACTAAATATTCCTCCAGTGCAAAGACACCTCGACTATGCTCAGACATACCGTCTTTATTAAATAGGCAGATGATTTTGCTGATGATCTCAGCACAATAAGATGTTATGTCTTATTAGCAGTATTTGTCATTTAAAATCATAGCATGTGGAAGAGAACATTTGCAAAAAGCCATCTAATTTTTTTAAAAAATCAATGACCAGGTTTTCATGAATACAGTTTAGTCTAAAATTGAAATAGGCTGTTCTGAAATATTAAATACAATAATAATATCCATAATACTATATCACACTGCCGGAGTATTTACAATTGTCACAACGCTTGGAGCCAAATGTTTCTGAAGGATCATCTCTTGGAAATCGTCTTTGTAAGTAACAAACACTGCCAGCTGGTTAACATTGTAGATCCCAGCTTTAGGAAAACAGGCACTCAGTTTAACATGGATGATCTCCCTTGATCCCAATCTTTTTTCTATCACAGTTCCACCGCTCCAGGAGAAGGAATTACTACTGACGCCAGGTACATGGTAAAACGTGTTCCCTGACATCTGAGATCCAGCCTCATTCTGAAGTCTGAAAAGTTATAAAATAAGAAGAAATAAAAAGGTGTTGAAAAGGGTCTAATAAATCACAAATGTAAATGCTAACGTAGCTATCTTACATTATATTTTTAAAATGCATCAATATAAAGAGCTACAACCCAGAAAATCCCTCAGAAAAAAAGCCAAAAGTTCATTTTAAAAACAGTTCCAGGATTCAAGCTGTAATGCTGAGTAAAATAAGAAAAAATTCAGTTATTGCATTTATAATATGATCTTAATTTGATGATCCATCTATTCGTTTCTTAAGAGAAGAAAGATCCATTTTTAATCTAACATATTAAGAGATGAATGGATTGTGTTCTTTTTAGATCCTGATTTAAAAAGGGGAATTAACTCAAGAAATTATGTTCCAAATCATTAATATTTTGAGTACTGAAATAGTTCTTAAAGACAAAGAATATGCCTTAATTTGGATAAGTAACATCAGGTTCAATTAGGTTTACAGCTATAATATACAGATTGAGATTTACTGGTGTTTAACATTGTGACCAAGGGTGTTTCACTTATATAAACCTGGTGCATCCTAGTATTTTACTCTGTTGGAAATATTGATGTTCCTCAAACGATAGTAAAAAAGTATGCCTTTACTTGAGGCATATATATTCCATCCAAAATTGTAATTCTACTTGATCATGCTATTAGGATAGCCTCTTAGCGGCAGCATGTCACAAATCGACCATTAAAGGGCAATAACTTTTGTTAATACAGTCTAAAGCTGTCCACAATCTCACAAGGATACATCAATATTAAAAAAAAAATTGTCCCAGTACATTTAATTAAAGAACCTTTTACATGGCTGACTCCGACGTCAGGGGTATGAAATAAGCTCCTCTTACTGTATACAGGCGAGCTAAAAACTATTTTTGTTCACTTAACTAGAAATTTAAATGTGAAACTGTAATGTTCATTGGTCTGTTTAATGGATGGATTTTTGTTTGTTTTGAATAGGGGTTCAAGTAATTACTCATCTCTACAGGTACCGTAAGAATGAAGCAGAATAGCAACCACTTTACATTCCTCAAAATGAAGAAATACATCACAGAAAAGACATATACTCTTACCTCTCTCTGGCTTTAGATGTATCCACCAGTAAGTTGATAGGGACGTCAGAACAATTCTGAATGGTCATTGTAACAGGTAGAAAACATAACCTGTGTGTGAGAAACAAAAAACGGAATATATATGATACATGTAAAAAAATCATGCACCGGAGCATATTTTGAGTCAGAAACCCGCCCACCTGTCTTTTTTGACAGGTAGTTTTTTCAATATGGTTAAAATGACAGATAGAAATTGTGAATTTTTAACATGGGAAAGATAAGAAAATGGAAAATATTGACAGGCTAAATTTTTCATAATAGGAATTTATGACAGATTTCCTAGCTAAGACAATGAATGGAGTTTTACCTATTAAGCTAATTAATTAAGTAGGTCTTCAAATCTTAGGTAACCAATGGCAGTTCCTTGTTATGGAAAATGGGTGATGTCCCTTTCCAAAATGATTGTCCCATTACATTAAATGTAAAAGTTTAGGTGGTTTGCCAAACTTTTCTGTAAAAATGATGCTTTCACAAAATTATTTTTTTGACTGTGGTTTTCCATCATAGTCAATATCAGGTACCATTATGATAGTGTGCCAGGGCCCACTGATACAAATCCTCCTTAGGCTAAGGTGACATGCACACTTAAGGTGATACTTATGAGGACAATTTATCCCCAATAGACCATATGCGAAGAGGGCTTTGTGAAAGGGGCTCATCTCCTTTGTTTTGACTTAAGTGGAAAACTTAGGTCACCTTAGCTTAATGCAGCCTTTTGCAGGTGGGCCATGTCCTATGATTAAAGAGAACCATCCCTCACATCAAACATGGCAACAAACAATTGATTTTGTTTGTTTGATTGGGGTTTAACGTCGTGCTGAAGGGTATTTCACTTATATGACGGATTGTCCACTTTACACAGCCTTATTAAGGTGGAAAACTGCGTAAAAATGACACCCGCGATTACCAGAGTCACATCACATCTTGTGACCTCTTATATACCAGAGGGTTGACAGGCTGATTCGATCCTGTGAACAGTGCATTAAAATAAGCTTAGAAAGCACACTAGCTAACCACTAAGCCACAGGCCCACAAACAATTGAAAGATATACAAGAGAAACATGGGTCATAAGGCATGGTCTTTATACAAGTGTAACAATGTACATTGTGGCACAGCGGAGCAGCCTTAGTCCATCTTTAATATCTCTTAACTTTTAAAGCTCCTGGCCACCAGTTGTGGTCTAAACTCGGCATTAGACACTAAGCAATCATGGAATACATTGATTGCTTAGTGTCTAATGCCGAGTTTAGACCACAACTTCTTATTTAACTGTTAAATGTATGTGGCATTATTCCTACTGAAACGATTTAAAAGCAGAGTAAAAATCTCCATGCAATGGTTCTGAACAAATGCGAAATATTGAGCCATAAACCATCAATGTGTATCTTTACTCTACTTTGTAAAACAGCTATGTCCTACCTAGATTTGTTAAAGTCATGCTGAACTTCTGAGGTGTGTTCAAAGCTGAAATGTGTTAGCTGTGTCGTGACCTCTGAACTTGGTTTTGGAGCTGGCAAAGGTTCGACCTCTCGTATTAACTTCACAGGTGGAAGTTCTGGTGACAGCTGCAAACAATTCAAGAAAATTAATTCTATTAGGGTTATTCCAAACAAGTTGAGAAACAACCAAGTTTTTGCCATACATTTGTTAACTGATGAAAATACAGTCATGTGAAACAAAATTAATTCAGTTGAAATAAGTGTGAGGTATACCTTAGTCTGCGGGTATGAGGAGACTGGGTTGTTGATTTTATCTACAGTCACATGATGCTGTCCATATAAGGTCTTCACGTCACCGTCTGGGGTAGACACCATGGCCTGACAAAAATAACACAGAAGTTGTTGATAATTTACATTTTACATTTAAAGGCTGTACTTTGTTTTGTTTTGATTGTTTGAGCATGGATAAATGATTAGGTTGATAACATGAAAAGGAAAATTTTGTATGCATATTTCGCTATGATACAAGACATGTAAGACATAACATAAAGTCTGAATTCTGGGTTAAGGTTAATAATAAACCTAAATCTAAACCTAACCTTTAACCTTAAACATAACCTAACCATAACTCTAAATATGACCATAACCATGGATTGTCCACTTCATACGGTTTCTTTCCTAATTATAGTGTTTAACCAAGATGATTGTTTGTTTGTTTGATTGGGGTTTAACTTCGTACTCAAGGGTCTTTCACTTATATGACGACGGATTGTCCACTTCACACTGACTTATTACGGTGGAAAACCGGGAAGAAACCTCGTAAAAACCACCCCCGCGATTGCCGGAGCCACAACATG
>JARFOD010160939.1:0-12004 GCA_031763545.1 Mopalia muscosa | reverse complement strand
GCATATTTGGTACAATATACAACTTTAACATACCCCCCCCCCCCCCCCCCTACACACACACAAACACAGAAAAGAAGATTGTGTACTCGTGCCGTTTAGATTTATAGTTATTGCTATGCAGTATTAGCAGATATATGTAAATCTCAACAACGAAAGATATTGAGGTTAAGACTAGTTCTGTTTTCTATAAATCATAAAGGTGGTGGGAGCAAGAACTTCTCGCCAAAACATTTACGATAATGTGTTGCAATCAAACATGTAGAGATGTAGGTGTAACTTTTCAATATACTCATCAGAAGAACAAATAGAAGGAGCAAGATTCACAGTTAAAATTACATTTTTAATAAATGGTGCTCTGTTTTTCTTCACTTTGTGTTTGTATTATATTGTATATTTACAAATTATCTATGCATTGCTTGACTGATTAATAAGTATGCAAGGGCGTGTATCAGTGAATTAGACTAGGAATAAACTAAGCTACCCAGCTAAAGTCGAATGAAAAAGACAGCTTATCCCAGAGACGTTATCAGAACGGGAGTCTCATAGCAAGATTGAGCAGATAAAGCAACTTTACAAGTACGTTTAAAGAAAACGCACTTCTATTATTCTTTGCTCTCGCTGCATTCAACGCAGAACGCGCGCACGTGCGATAGTGAGAGCATACAAAGGGCGGATAGAATATAATCTCATTTTAATCAAACTAAAATTGAAGACGGACTGTAACCAAGAATCTTTCAAGCACCAATTACTTCCTATTCAGCGGGAAATGGTTGTGTGAACACTCCGCCATTGGCCGACATCACAATCTGAATCAGCGGTTAATGCGAGATTCCATGAAAAGGATAACACGATGAGACCAACAAAAAAAAAAACGTGTTGCTCTGTACGAATTATGACGGTCAGACACAAACATAGTCATTTATTTATGCAAACTAAACCACTCCAAACCCGTCCCAATTACAACCACCATATATTATCAAATTTAACAACGTCAACATATTAGGCATACTACGGCTTTTTAAATGCAATTTAAAAAAAATAGTTTGGTTTCAAAGCCAAGAGTATGAAAGGTTTCTTGCACAACAACAACTCATCTGTTTGTTATCTAGGAGCAATCGCCACCAGAGCTTCCGGACGTCAGTTCCTGGCAATACGCAACATTTTGCGAACATCCGGATCACATTTCAGGTATAAACTGTAATGGTGTAAGATTACTTATTTTGTTCGTTCTGTCATCCATCAGTATAGAGATCGAAAGGGTTTAAATCAACCGATGAAATCTAAGAGGATTACGTTATAACCAGACTATATCGGTAATAGTGTATTTGATATTGACCTTCGATATGGTTTAACGTCATCCAAAGGCGGATTGAATGTAATAGCCCTTCGAGCAACACACCCCAGAATACCGCGATACTATAAGATCCGTGTGACAGGCAGTTCAGACCAATCGACAACATTGGTGGACTGAATTGTTTGTGGATTTATACCCTTTTTTCTCTTTGCCATTTTTCCTCACTCTTGGTTTTTGAGAAATACCCTTTAATGTAACTGCTGTGTAAACAGCCCATGGAACTGAAAGGATTGCGATGACGGTTATTTAGTTGGTTAACGTCCGATTGTCTGACTAATTTAAAAAATTAAATAAACTTTGAATGAGCGAACAACAAACAGCATCGTGAAACAATATAAGGTGTACATAGCTGTGAAGTGGCCATCTGGATCTGATTGAAAGATAGACCTACACAACTTCCTGATCAATCCATGAAGGTACCTTCTCACGATACGATTTGTAATGCGACTTGTGGCACGCGATTTCTCTTATTTGGGGTGCATGGATTGGAGCAGAAAAAAGGAAGACGCATTCGACCAATAAAAGATCTCCAAATAAGGGAATCCCCTGAACTTCAAATCTCTTTGTGAGAATAAACCGTCATGTGGAGGTTTAATGTTTTTGGTAAAGCCAGGAATAAATATGCAACAATCTAGTTGATAATTGAAGGGTTGTAAGCTTCCCAACAGTACTAACATACACAAAACAAGAAAGTTTGGCTACGCATGCGTTTATAAATTACATAGTTTTGATATAGTTTATAGTCCGTTTTTGTCAAATGCAACGAGCCGTATAGGTCAAACATGCAATAGTGTCCCTGACAATTATTATAATCATTAACATAGAAGGTTGGTGAATTGGTTAAGCACTTCGTCCTGTTCCAGAAAGAAAACTAAATTATTAAAAAAAAATTGAGTGGTTAGGAAAGATCTCTGTCACAGTCTCTTTGAAACGACATTTTTACCCCGACTTTCAAAAATTTATCATATCATGCATGACGAGTCAATGTTAGCCCATATCCGACCCAGCTGAAAATTTAAATGTATAAGACGAAGGTGATGACAAATAGATGAGTGTTATCTCGTTACCTAGCAGGGCAATGCGGATATCATAGTCAGGTTTAGTCGGTGCAAACCACTGTAGCGTTTTAAACCCAAGCGCGTGCACCACACGCGCGCAAGTCAATCGCCCGGATTTAGATCTATCCGCTTCACTAGTTATCGGATAAACAATTTTAATACATATTCAAACAAACTTCGATAAACATTTTATAAGACTGTCTGTAGGGTTTGTGTGCGTACCAATCCTGCATAGCGGCTGTTGACCGCACAAAGTATCACGTTTTGCTGCGACCATGGTAGATGTTTACCACTTTGAGTCACGAGAACACTGAACGGCGAGAACTGAAATAGACCACCCTGGCTGACTTTTGACCTTAAACGCGTGCCTGCATTCTATCCCGAGAGCGAGGTCACGAGCTGACTGCAGTCTCCTTTCCACTATGATCATTATCTCTCAACAATCCAGAATAATTAACACATTTTCTTGGTTGAAACTTGGTCCCCTCAGTGTTTAAGGTTTATGCCCAGAATTTAATTTAACCACATATAGTGATCAATAGTTTTCTCAGGTTTTAATGTTAAAGGTGTACATGAGAGCTATAAGGGTATCAATATTATCCTGCATCGCTGATCAGCAGTTTTTGTGTTATGTGTCGCCAATGTTGACAGAACATATTTGTTGATTTTCTGTTGTTTGTTTAATTGTCTGGGGTCTTTTTTACTCGCTTTATTACTTTTGTATTTTCTTTTGGAGTCCGAGTAAACGGAAAACCGATAACAGTATGTGAACATAAGCACAGTAACAAAACAAAACTAACTGATACCAATCATTCTTGTATATGAGTCTGTCGAAATCTTCAAATATTTAGGTTCGTGCGCGGACTTGATGAAATACTACCATGGTTAGAACCACTGTTTGCTGCATTGCAAATGTCCAAGTAGTAAATATAGTGCAAAAGAAATCATTTCCCAAACTGAGAAAATGGACATATTAGCTATGGAAGACAAGTCAACCCCATCAAATGTGGCGTTAAACACCAAACACTTCATCGCTTAACAATCAGGTCGACCAATTGTTCTATTGCCTTTCTCAACCTAAGTTAGAGTTTGGTCGTTAAGCAAGCATTATGTAGTCCATTTTGTTTTTTGATGTAATTAAATAACTTATCGCTATCATGTTCAATAATGTGATTGTATACAAATTGACATATTATGTCACTAAACTGCCATCTTTCTTTTCTATAATGCCGTTTCCACTCGTTTTCTAAACGGTGCTATTTTAAGCCGATATACCAGGCTTTGCTTTCAGTTTACAGTCTATATATAAATATTCAGATTGATAAACCCTTCTTAGTCATTATTAAATGAAGTATTTTAAACGATAGGCATATTCAATAGAAAGCGTTTCCTTAATTTACATTTTACACAAAACAATCTTTAAATCAGCTTCTATATGATGGCTTGAATAATACATAGCCTGAGAATCAGATATTTGTGTAGGTTTATTGAGAAATTGACTTCTTTTGTTTTTGGCTTCGCATTGTGAATTTCATTGCAGAACCTCCAGGGGCTTATTTGATAGGCACATTGTCTTTTCAATTTAAATTGCATAGGAAACAATAGAAGCTCTCTATGATTCGGTTTGATTAATGAATATCGATGAATAGCGGTGCAGGCAAAATGTTAAAGGCGTCTTAATTTGGCATAAACAAATGTCAACACGCATGTGCAATGCAATTTATATCATCTTCTCACAATATGAATAAAATGTTATCGAAGCGTGTAAAGTGTGATATTGCCTTACAGAAAAATAGCAAAGGATCTGGAGGGATAATTGCTTCCTAAGATATGTGAGGGAATAAAAGTGTTGTTTATGACCTCCTGGACTAGAGAGTTAATTAACCTCATTGACCTCAATTTGTTTATATAGCGACAAAATGTAACATTTCACGTAATTTTAACACCCGCAATTAGTGGAGTTAAACAAATTTGTGGACGCATTCATTTTCATAATGCATGATACCGCTGCTATTCTCTCAACCCATTCTTCATTTTGGTTATGAGTTTGTTTGTTTTTTTGTGTTTTTTCTGTTTTGTTTTTGTTTTTTGCGTTGAATTCGAGCCATAATTCAACGCCTGAATTCGAGCCATCATTCAACACCTGAATTCGAGCCATCATTCAACACCTGAATTCGAGCCATCATTCAACAAACTTAAAGGCTACTCTATAACATATCATTCGGAGAAATAATTATTTTTTATATAAACATATTAAAAATATAAATGTCAATATCCACCCATAATTATAGGGCTTTAAATCTTCAAATACCGAGACAAAAAACAAGAACATTGGTCCGGGCTTCACTGGATGTGTTGTATGAAAACGGGTAAAATGTTGAACATTTAGTTTTGTTACCATTGTTGTGTTATTAAGCAGTATTGTGTGACATGTTGCCCCAGTATTTTTAACCTTCGAATAAGCCGTTCAACCCCCGGGCCTATAATCTAACCACAAGCAGGTGGCCTTTCCGTACAATTATCAGTTTCCCTGACATTATTAATTTACAATGAGTTGAGAGTTTGGCTCTTTTTATTTTCCGATAGCCTATAATTGTTACTCTATTGTTAAACAAACGTATTTATAAAACAGACTAGCAGGTATCTTTTTGAATTTACACGATCCCGCTCAAGCGCTTCCTTTCATCTCTCCTTACCTGCAATCACGGAATGATAGGACCTGAGCTGAAAACACGCACAGATCCCCACAAAACGAACTTCCCTGTTCGGGTACTTTAAGAACTATATATGAACACGTGAGCATTTAGATTTAAGCATACATTGCATGACAATTTACGTTGTTTTTAGCGCATTTTGCTATCAAGGTTTGGAAGTAAGAGCATATGCTTTTTATCAAATTGTATTTATTTCTTTTTTGTTAACAGTCTTTGTTTGAGTTTTATATTATTATATCTGATATCTACGAATCACCATAATGTACTTCTGCTACTATTCTGCTACTGTTTATCAATCTAAATAAGCAATGAGTTATACGTTTTTATCTAAAAAAAATTATATTCCATTAATAATGCACTACACAAAAATATATACGCACTACATCCGAAAATACGGACATAGGTGGCACTATCGGTTCCAGTTTGAAAATAGACTGGGTCTCTTTCCTGTATTCGTTGACATACAGTTGATCAACTGCCATCTTCCACACAATGCACAAATACACATCTTCAAATCTTCAGATCATAGATATCACACTCCTTAATTATTATGGTTATTATGGTTTCAGGATTTATATATATATGATTTTATTATATTAATTATTCATTCTAACGCTATCATATATTTTGTTCTATATATTATATATTCCCTATATCATACACATCTTGTCTCTATTATAATCTTGCAATCTGTGTATTTTCTTATAATTCACTTTCATATCTATTATGATGTATAATAACTCCACTTTATATTTAAAGCTATTTTCCCTATGTGACGCTTAATTTTTCAATTTTATTCTAAAATTTTGTACAATCTGTGATTTTCAATATCTATAATAGTTCCAAAATAAAATTAACTTATTTATCTTATCAATAATTTCTCTCGGTGCTTGACAGTTTGCAAATAGTCTTACAGAGTCTAGAAGATCAGGAATAGCCTGATGTAAGGGGTGCCTCTACGTGAACACCGTGTTTTGGACCTTGATACAGGTTTCCCAATGTATGATTTTGTATGCATTGCTATCAATGTTTAGAATTAAGAGCATATGCTTTTTATCAAATTGAATACTTGAATTTATATGTTTATTTTGTTTGTTTATTTCTTCATTTATTTGTGTGTTAGGTTCTTTCTTTCTTCCCTTGTATAAGGGCGTACAACAACTTCTAAGTGCGTACAACAATAACAACAACTAATGGCACATTTGGTTTTTCTCATTTCTTAAACAAACATCTTTGAATTGTTATCTGTTGTTTATCTCTACTGTTAATCCAACTTCCACTTAACAGACGTTTTTTATCACGTAGGTTTCACCTGTCCAATTAATGTAGCAATTTGTTGAAATATTTGACACCGTGACACATGGACAGGGTTGTTAAGTTATTCTCATTGAGAATTAGTGTTTTTGCAATGTTTGGTACTTTCTCTACCATGCTGTGTGGCCGAGCGGTATGTTTGTGAAATTTGGAGCGAAACACGGCCTAGTTGTTCCTGCACGCGACCGAATTTTCTTAACACGTGCCGATGAGCAGCGACATCACCCTTGACAATACCTCTGCCACCTGAATGTCGCTGCCTCTCTCCACAGGTATTCCAGCACACTTTATTTTTCACGCTCGCTTATTTTGTGACAACCTTAATACCACGGATCAGCAGTGTACACCTACCCAGGATATCAAAGTAAAACTCTACCTATAGAACCCCCAGTCGTCTAAACCAGATGCCTATAAATGATTGTTTGTTGATATTCTGGTTCAGCATCCGTTCAATGCTTACATTTTATTATTTACATGATGATTTCATTTGGTTGCCATGATTCTAGATTTTATTCTCAATTCTGTCAATCGTCGATTTAAACATCTCTTTGCGTTCTGTCTGTACGGTGTTGCTTAAACATTAAACAAATTTGTATCGCTTAGATTATAAGTTAGGTATTCAAACTGTGTGTTAGTGAAAAAATAAAGCGAAATTCCCATTACAAACAGTTAAATTGAAGCCTATTATTTAGTTTTCCCATGATCTTATATTCAAGTCGCCAAACTTTAATTGCCTTTTTCTTGCACTTCGTTTTACAGCATAGTCTACAATTTCCAAGGCGTATTTGTCATATTTGTACCACTGTAAAGAGCACAATACGATCTAATAAACGGTCCCTAATCAAGTTCGTCCTTGATTCTTTTTCATGATTCCTGAAAGTTGTATTTGACATTCTTATAAGACTTTCTAGGGTGGGGTAGACTAAGATATCTATCTAAGGACTATTCCATACTCAGTCAACTAATTTATAGAATCTCATCGTTATTGCACTTCGAGAAAATAAACCATGTAAAATACAGTATTTTCGTTATTTTGGGATAACACCTTCCACAAGTAGAAGGCCGGGTGGCTGAGTGGTCTAGGTAGCCTGCATTAACTGCTGGCGATTCGGTGCCTAACTCTGAGGGTCGTAGGTTCGAGTCCCGGACGGGTCTCAACCTACACAATTTTTTGAACAGGTATATGTTCTAACTAAGAAAGTGTTATCCCAAAATAACGAAAATACTGTTAATCTTCACTTTCTAAAAAAAGACACAGAAATTATTCATCAAATTTGTATGTCAAATTTAACATTGGAAAGATGGGGTAACATTTTGATGAGACACCCTGTTTCTGTAAAAATAGTGATTTGAGACATCCTCTTTCTGGCTTATACGTTGCCCGTGATTGTCATAAAAAATTGTACACTTATGGCTTGAGAAAATTTACGGTACGGAAATGCTTTATGTATGTGATACACTAACTTTTGGCGACACAGACAAAAGAACAAAGACTACATTTCTATCATCAACCAATGTTTATTTCTCCTAATTGAAAGTTACACAAAAGGAAAGCGGCGGTAACTTATAGGTCTATTTCTTTGCTGGTTTTTTCCCGTGTTTCTTCCCTTTGGCTGATGTGGCCTTGCGACGAACAGCTTTCGGTTTCTCCACTGGCAACTGAAAACATAAAAAATTCATTTACCTCTTGTTCTTTTCTAAGAAACGTTGTCATTTCATACACGTTATAAGATGAATGAACAGCAATTAAAAGTGTTTTCTTTCTATTAAGATATGGAAATAATGCAGCAAATTTCATTATGTAGTTTAGACTGGCTGCGACATTTAAAAGGTAAAAGGTCTCTATATCAATCATTATTCAAGTTTCTGTCCACATAGCTGGGTCTAGATCCTTACTCAATGGCATTTCACTAATATTACCGATTGTCCACTTTACACGGCTTTTTGCCTAATTACAGTGGAAAACTGGAAAGAAACCTCGTAATAACCACCACCCGAGGATCGGGCGACTCGATCCTGTGAACGGTTAATCGAAGTAGGATAAACAACACACACTACCACTAAGCCACTGTCGCTGGTCAGCCAAAATGTGGAGTGTGTTCATACTGTTGAAAAGTTAATCTTCCTACAGTACTTAGTAAAAATAAACTACCCTTAGCAAGAGGGCATCACAGTAAACAAACACCCAATCTAACACTGCCAGCAAGTAATAGTATACAGACACCCAGACCAGACCAGACAGACAGACAAAGTGTAGAGACGTCTAGACTAGAAGTAGAGATGTCTAGACTAGAAAATAGAAGACAGATCTAGTCTAAGACACCTGGACCAAAACCCCAACCAAACAGGAGGTGAAGCAGGTGATATAAAAAATTACATAGCAAAGCAAAGGATTAAAATGGAGTTTGAGGCTTCCTACGTTAGTAAGAGAATAAACTTACTCCGCGTTTCTTGTTGATAACAGCCTGGCGAGCAAGACGACACTTTTCCTCGGTTAACAAAGCATTTCTCTTTAGAACCTCCGCATATGGGTTGAGCCTCAACATCACACGTACATTCTTCAGTGGATTCTTCTTCAGGATTCGACGTTTCACCTGTCGTCTAAACAAACATCAAGATTCATTTAATATGCAAAATACAAGAATATTTGAAGGAGGGATTGACAAAATGCAGTATCTTATTAACTATATAAAGTATATAATGTATATAATGTGGACATAAAAATACTGAATAAAATACAAGAAGTTTGTCATGTTCGATAATGGGGGAAAACATTTAGTGAGACCGTGCAATAATCAACAAAAACTCCCTGAATTCATAAAACAAGGGGTACATTAGCTGAGAGTCGGGGGTTAACTTTTTTCTTGTGGTATGGTGTCCACTCGATATTTGACAAACCACTAAACTCCAATGTAATATTTGGTCCCATAATCTTTTTACAATCATTTTATTCATTGCTGAAGTTTTTCAAGTACATGTTCGTTTTGTGTCTAGGCTAGCAAGCCAAATTTCCATCACTGATTTAGTATTTTTACACACTGAACGCTCCCCGTGTTTTGTTCGTCCCTATATCGATATCTGGCACAATCAATCTACTTATACAGTTATACTGTTAAATTAGGTCAAGCTTACTGGGGTTCAAGAAAGGTCACAGGTTCAGTTGTCCAGTAAAAACACAGATAACACGGGGCCATGGTAAACACCAAATTCAGCCAAACAAGCAATCCCGAGACTTCAGTTTGTTGCCAAAAAATCTTCTGGTTTTACAAGCCAGAATTGAGAAGCAGCTCTGTGATAGTTTAATTTAAGAAACCAATCAACATTGTAGGTGGGGTTATAGCGTTAGATCTCAATATAGCGACAAACAAAACCCGAGGAGCATTTTTGAGATCTGATTTTATTTGGATTGGGTATTTCAGTAGACAATACACCTGGATCTTTTTAATTGTGAATAAAATGCAGCTTGTCTTGTTTGTTAGTTTGTTTGATTGGGGTGTAACATCATACTCAAGGGTATATCAATTATGACATGGATTGTCCATCTAAACATTGTTCCTTGTAGCAAAGGGAAATAGCTTTGAAGGGGCGGCAAATCCAATATCCCACGTGTAGTGAGAGAAGATATACTTGTAAAGAGTGTTAAACAGAACTTACTTTGGTGCTCTGAGAACATTTTGTATCTCTTCGCTCTTCAGTAGACGACTCAAATCACTATTAGTCATCTTCGGCATGGGAAGGCTGTAAAACAAATGTAGTCAGGTTAAATGGTTTTCAGTCACAAAATGAGTAATTGTCTACATCAGCTATTTCAGTCACATAAAGGTGTGCCAGCCCATGGGTTGAAGGAAAGCACCCCTGACACGAAGACAAGACAAATACAGGGCGTAATAGACAAACAGATCTGCTTCATGTTGCCCCTTAGCTCTGCGAACACCAGGGCACGAGGAAGTTCACTCCCAACCTTCCACGCTCACAACAGGGGAGTTTTATACCTACATAGGTGCCAATGATGACCCAGAAAGAGATCATTCTGTTTTCAAGACTTTTGCCTGGTGAATCAATCGATGTAACTGGATTGGTGGTTACTAAATACAGAAACTCAGTATCGGCCACATTACGGCTATACTGTTTAGCAGAATTGGAGGAATTGCAACTCCATTTGTTCTCTTCAAATGAGAAAGCTATTTTCCAAGTTTTCCGACCGAAATATTGTCCAATCAAGCAACAACAATAATGTTTTGTGGCATTTGGTTGAATGCAATCCCATAACATCTTAACAGGATATATTTGGAACAGAAAACAGCTTTTCAATATTTCCCATACTATAATAGCAAGGGACAAGAGACAAAGTCACTGACTAGACAGTCTCATGTTTTTTTTTAGGGATTGACAGCAAGGGCTTAGGCAGACACCCGTCCAAATGGTCACCCTGAAGTGAACAATTGCCTCGTTCGGACACACAGTTTTTAAGAAATTTAAACATGCAGAAAATAGGGAAATTGACAAAAGTGGACAGCCAGTTATTTGAAAAGTCAAGCAATATGACCATTTTGGACACCCTATGTTTGATTTCTGGCTGAGCCCTTGATTGACAGGGAAATACAAATCCGATCAGAAAGAAACAAGAAAAATCGTCGAAAATATATATAACCTACTTGTATCCAGCTTTGGTTTGTGAATTCTTTCTCCATGTACCGTAGAGTTTGTCGAGTTTTCTGAACGCGCTCTCGGTCCATATACAGAATCGCCCGACATGACCACCAGGGGCAATGCGTAAGAGGTTCAAACGGTCCACATTGATCAACGTTATTCCTACAAAATCAACAACATTGCTCTATAATCAATTTACTGGTAGCAGTGGTCTACTTCATTGTATTATCTTGGATCAGACAACTTGTAAATGATACACTTTAATAGACAAAGTCATCGGTTACCCTAAATCACTACTTTATAATATTTATTATAATAATATCTATATAATATATATAAAATTATAATTTGGAAGCTATTTAAAAGACATGGAAATTGCGTTGGAGAGGCACATGGCAGTATCCAGAGCCCTTTTAGTTAAAGAAAATGTATGGGTACCCAATTAGGCAAACTATTTCAAGCCCAAATTAATGTTAACATATTACTATTTTCATAAATTCCTTACTATATATATCAAGCTAAAAGGGGATTCAGAACCCTGATTATGGTGTGAAGAATTTGGGATAGGAACGAGGGAAATGTTTCTAGATTGATTGGTGTTTAACGTCGTACTCAAGGGTATTTCACTTATATGACGAGAAATGTTTCTAGAAACTGCCAAGGCAGAAAATGAATTTTCAAGTTAGAAAGCATCAATATTTGTCAAAAAACAAAAATTTGTATGATTACATGCTGTCACAACAAGGCAAACAAGAGTTTTAGTAAACCCCACATACGCCCTCTTGGGGTGCTCATGAGGTGACCATGGTAACCCAAGACCTTTCAGACAATGGCACTAACATGCCATGTTCTAAGGAAGAATGCAAAAAAAGAGAGAAATTGATTTGGGTACCAGTCAAACTAGGGTAACCATG
>JARFOD010160928.1:0-12005 GCA_031763545.1 Mopalia muscosa | reverse complement strand
TTTAATGTCATATATTATTACACCCGGCTAAGTCATGTTACAGAAGCAACATTAGAGTAAAACTTTGGTTAAATGGTACCGCTGATTCTAGATGCAAGGATAATTGTTCAACTATACTACTTGGTCAACTTATCAAACTTAATGTTATGTCAAAATCTTCCTTGTAAAGTTTATTGGACAATTCCTTTTTCAAGCCTTTTGTCTAATATGGAAAGCCGGCAAATCTATTGACATTAAAAAAACAAAACACTTTATGGATGGCAACTTCTCATTTACTTTATTTTTTATTTTAGTTGCCATCCATAAAGTGCTTTGCCTGTTTAGTTATTCAACTTCTAAATGCCATTCAAAGATCTATTGACGTTGTTCCAGCTTTGAAATGACTTTGTTTGAGTATTCGTTAATTTTTACTAATTTATTTTTTTACTGTTCTGAAAAGCAGAAATTATACATAATATCTTCTTCAACTACATTATTTTTTTTAACAGATAACTTTCTGCAGCTTCTATTACTGGAACGTGATAAGATAGTAGCCATGTGAGGCAGACGTGGGTGGTATAATCTATCTTTGTGTTACGATATTAAGATACAATGACTTGACAAGACGGAGATACGGAATCGTTTCTCTAGAAATCCTCCTTTGGCTTCCATTCCAATAGACTTTTACCTGGGGATCCCTCTATCTTTATTTTTTCTGTCAGTTGGTCTGACAGACAGAAATTTCATTAGCCTGCTCTCGGTACTGTAATATATGGGTGCGTACACATAATTCAATGTCATCCTGTCGTTAAGTAATAACAACAACCACCTTTGTATTTTCACAGAAACTTTTACTAAGCCTAACCAAAGATTTAATTATGTGATTATAAAGGAGGAATAAAATCTGGCTTGTTTTTACTGTCGTTTCGCTTCATCAAATTAGTAACAGAGATTTGAGACTGAACTCATGAAATATTCCCCACATACACCAAAGCAAAACTTTATAAGACATTATGTTTATCCAATGTAAAGATGTGGTTGAGAAAATAAGAGTTTTATTAACATGATCTTCTGTCAAGATTGAACATCGATTTTCGCACGTTTATTGCCATTGGCTTCTAATATATTATATATATATTAACTCTGAAACAATAAATCGACCTCGACAGAATTGTGTTGTATTTTATGTCGCTGTGTCCTGTTCACTTTTCCTACTGCTGTTCTAAACGTTGGATAACAGATGCTCGATTTGGTGGAGCAAGAAGGATGTGATTTGAAAGTTTCTTTTCAACAAGAGAATGCAATAACACGAGTCTCGTGTGAATGAGATGACCATGTCAAGGTTCAGGTTAAAATTAAAATTCCGTTAGGATGGTGGATGAGGAAAGCTGAGAGATTCAGGCAGCTGACCTCGTCTACCGGTTTATTTAAGCCCTTCAATCAGAACAGACAATTGGTTGCTATGCTAGAATGTTCGGTGTAAAAAAATGTTTTTTGAAAAAACTTTTTGGAACAGATTCGTTTGAATGTAAGATGAGATATGATAGGGATGACAGACCGTCAGACAGGATTACACATTTTAGCACTTCGAACAAGTTACATGTAATTGATGTAGCAGCCCGTATATATAGACGCACAAATATTTTCTATGGCTGTATAGTCTTTGAAAGTTTCGTGTAGTTCTACAGTTTAGAAACCCCTCCATATAACGTTACTGTTAAGTATTATGCTATGGTTTGTCTATGAGGACCTTATAATACGCTCTAATTTAACCCTTTCAAGTTCTTCAGTCATGTCTCGGGTGGAACCCTCGTAGCAACTGTTCCAAGTATTTCTCCCTTTCTTCTTATACTAAAGAACCGTTTTTGTCGCATGGTTGCATATAGATACATCTCCTTTTGCCTAAGAACCATTATTTTCTAAGAGTGTGGTCAAAGAAATGTGTATTGACGGTAGAAAGATGTCAGTAAAGACTGCCTTTATGTATTACCTATTCAGTGCAAATAAAACTTTGTACCATGTCGATATAAAGTCCGGATCCTAGTATGGGGACATACTGTTTGTTTGTTGTGTTTTGTTTAATTGGGGATTAAATTCCAAATCAATGGTATTTCTTTCGACCTTATTTAAGCAAAAAGCAGTGAGAAGTGGACAATCCGTCGCCATATGTGAATATGTATATGTAAATATGGCGACGGATTGTCCACGGATTGTCCACTTCTCACTGCTCTTTGCTTAAATAAGGTCGAAAATCGAGAAAAAAAACAACACCGCGATTTTCGGAGCCAAATCGTGTGCATCACTCATATACCTGATGGTCGAAAAGCGGATTCAAACCCCTAGACGGTAAATCAAAGTAGGATTAGTCAGCATACACGCTAACCACTAAGCCTCGTTGAAAAGGATATTTATCGGCGGAATTTTGTCAGTCGGTATGTTGGCAAAACAAGATAAACTACATCCTTTCAAGGAGGATATTATGTGGTATAAAAAAATAACAACAGGGTAAAAAGAGGACTAACTGAGGCTGCTATACATGGCCAACGGTAAATGGATCGATCTCTGTCATGCTTTCTGAATCATCAATCAATCCTGTCTGAATAATCCGCCGTTTGTGCTATCATTTGTTTGTGGATAACGCTTTCTTGGCTTCCAAAGAATTTTTTTTATAACAAATCGATTTGTGAACATTACGATATGATATAATAATAATTCAGTCGGAAAAAGTGTAACAAAGCTGACTTAACCTCGAGTATCTCACAAAGGGATATGATCTATTAGTGTTTGCTGAGAGATGAACTCAATGAAGAGGCCTCTGTCACAACTTTACCATTAAAATCCCCATCTCTGAAGCCTACATTATACAGCTCTGGCAAACCTGACCATTGGTTCAACATTTCACATGGCAGATATACCAAATTTAATAATAAAGTAATGATATTACATTTTGGCCAAACTCTGTCGCTCGTTGACTTCGTATCACATACATCTTTATTGTCATTGTCGTGTGGTTTTTAATATACCGACGATGTGAAATAATTGTGACATCCTGCACCGAGGTCATGAGCAAAATGTTGCGAACACTCTTAGGAATAGCGGTTCTTTGGTGGTTCTTTAGAAAAGATCGAACCATCTGTATGCAGCCATTACAGCAGAAACGGCTCTTTGAAATAATGAGAAAGGGAGAAAATACTTGAAACAGTTGCTATGAGGGTTCCATACAGAACTATGAAGGATTCCACCAGAGCCATGACTCAAGAACCTTAAAGGGTTTCCATTAGAGCCATATTTCTCTAAAGGTGTATACACGACATTAAACATCATTAACAATGCTGACCGGGATGCAAACGTTCAGGCATAATCAGGTGTCAAGTTTTGAGCCAGAATGTAAAAATTTAATTTATTTCAGCTTTGTCTCACTGTGTGGGCACATGTCTGAACCATAAAAAACCCGCCTTTTGATTAACTAAAGCGTTTCTCTTTAGTGTTTCTAGAATATATTATCAACACTATTCCTGAGCTTACGCGAACATGATTCAGAAGTGGGTTTCGTGGACATTCCCTGTAACGAACAGTTCTTCCGACCTAAAATGCTCAAAGAACAGTTGCTTTGTTTGAATTGCTTTGTTTTATATAAATACATGTATTTTACCATGCGCAAAGCTTTGGCTTTAGGCTTTAATAAACTCTTTCCGATCGTAAATTAATGACAAAGCAAAAAGAAATTGTCATAAAATTTGGGAAGCGTCTTTGTCTTGTCCAAAACAATGCATATTTTTATTGCGTTTATGTCCGCGCTTTACAATCAGAAACAACTTCCCTTTATGAGATGATTTTTAGCACAGTAGGAAAGAGGCTATGCTTTGAGAAGACGATTGTTTCTATAATCAATGTAGAAAGGAACCAGTCCAGCTAGGCTAACTCCTTTCCCTAATCACCAGCTACACACTAATGAAAAATAATGGCAGCTATATAGCCTGACAGATGAACACTAACCAGCCGTAAAGAGCGTCTGTTTTTACTACTGCTCATTGTTAACTGGCTTGTCTCACTCATCAATTCTCTTCGTAGTCTCGTCCCACAACATAACAAAGTCCTTGAACGAAATCCTGCTAAGTTTCACAGAAAGGCAGAGACTCTGCCACACATACAGGAACGGCTAAAGTTCAACAATTAGGATTGTATCGTCTAATTGGTAGCAGACTCCGGACAATATGCTGTTCCCATGACGAACATTAACTTTTACGGAAGCCAGTTAGTACCAAGTCGAACTCATTGTTTCTCTCAAGTTCTCAACCTATCTCGTTGTAGCGAGTTAGCTATCTCTTTATTACGCGTTAGTATTTAGTAACAACAAATAAACTTTCTCGTAATAGCGGTTAGTAAGCGGTAATTACGAGTAAGCTATATCGGTACTACGAGTAAGGACTAACGTGCTAACCCCTAATAGCGAGATAGCTGACTCGTAATGAGGATATAGGTTGAGCTCGACATGGCACCTATTGGCGTCGGTATATACAGAGATAGAATACAACATTTCTGTCGTCTGGATGTATTGTTGAAAATATGTCAAAATGGTTGCTCTTTGAATCAAACTGATTCCATCTGTTGCTGATAACCTGTAATCCTAAGTTCTTCTCTGGTTTATTATTTATATATATTTATTATCTATGGACTTTGATTTGGAATGGTTGATAACAGAATAGGCGTTGACAAACTCCTTCAACCACAGAATGGAAATAAAAAGAACATTAAAACTAGAAACATATACAGTAAAGCACATATTGCAGACAGCAAATGGTATAAATAGAATACGAAATGATCAAATGTGGATTTTTCATGTCCCCTTCAAACAGTACATTTTACCCCAGGCATCGAACTGATGTCTTATTCTCACAAAGGGAGGTATGTCCCAATGGTAGATTTACAGTCTTCACTTTGCGCTTGAGGGACGGATAAAACTCTTAACAAAATCAGCTGTGCCCATTTTATTTCTGCCAAGGAAGTATAAGTGCGTTACATCATTTCTTTTGCGGTATTTCTTAAGAATCTATTTGCCCACGAGTATATCTCCTTATTTTCACAATTTACTTTCAAACTAAATCGGTGATGTTACAGAACCCTCGTAACAAGATATACGTGAGTGCCAATTATACTGCTGATACTATATAAATTATATTTATCCAGGAATACAACTTAAGTCAACTTATACTCAGAATTTCTATATTTCATCCTGTGTTTTCTTTTCGCGATCCACGTCCTCTAATTGCTTTCTGTAATTCCCATTAGGTGTATACGATAGTATCCCTGTGAGGCATACGTGGGTGGTATAATCTATCTTTGTGTTACAGCTATGTTAAAGTAGTATAACATTAAGATACAATGACTTGACAAGACCGAGATACGGAATCGTTTCTCTAGAAATCCTCACGTGGCTTCCATTCCAATAGACTTTTACCTGGGGATCCCTCTATCTTCATTCGTTCTGTCAGTTGGCCTGACAGGCGGAACTTTCATTATCCTGCTCTCGGTACTCTAATATATGGGTGTGAAACCTTAGAGGTATAACGCAGTAAGTAGACATTAACAGCTGTCTGTAAAAGTCGTGCTCTCTTTTCTAGACTAACATTAATACTCTCATTCAGTTCCTTGTGCTATAATATCAGTTACAAGGTTTAAGGAAGCAGAGATTCAATGCTGTTGTTCCTCACTATGATCTGTAATCGAGGTTAACGACCAAATTATCAGGGGAAATTCAGAACATCTGTATCGGTATTATAAAATGGAATGTTCTTTCCAATTATATTTTTCACACAGATAATTCAATGCAATGAGTTTAAACTTGTTGTTAAACATGTTAGGTTCTCTTCACAAATAAATACCTTTGTGTATTGATAAAAATGTGATCGATATGTATTTATCTAATTGATAATGAGTAGTGTTGTCATTTATAGGTTGCAATGTTCAACAGAGATCGAACTTAACTGTAGCCCTAATATAAATTATTTGTGAAAAATCAAGTGTAACATTTGCAAAACTAACCAAAATCCTCCAATTCATGCACTTTTTCCAAAGTTGCAGGAATTTTTCGCTGTTGTTGAACTAAAGCCTATGAAATGAATCATTTGTTATATAATTATCAGAAATAGTTTATTTTTCCATCAATGTTCATGCGTTTCACAGTGAGTGCTAACCGTTATTGTTCTTTTTATTGAGCATCCATTGAAGTAAGTTAATTATGAACATATAATCATGTAAATAAATACTGTTTAACCCGCTTGTTTTAAATACTTGGTACTGGGAGAGGCAGTTTCCACCAAAACAAATATTTATCGGTGTTTTAATGTGATTTCCATGCTCTTGTAGGTTATCCAGAGTGTTCACCTTGCTGACTGACAACCACAGCTGTACGAGTTCGACTAGAGACAAAATTAGTACCATTGAAGAGGAGTTATATACCCCTCCCTGGCTGAGATATAGATTTAAACGCTTATGACATGTTATGTACTTTCATTATAAAGGCGGAACTGACGAGCATTAATAACTATATTCTTTAAATAGCAGTACTTTGAGATACCCAGCTAGCCTAAGAAATTGCATACGATATCCAGTGTGATGAGAACGTATCAGCTTGTTACTATTCACACTCTCTTATAATTTACCATTTTTAAAATCGAGAAAATGGATTTTAACCTGAAGGCATTCATATATTATCTCACCCAACTCCAAAAAACTTATGTTCAACAAATGTATCAAGGTCAATAATTGAAATAATGTGATCGTAGAGTCAGGTATGCCCTTCGGTCACGATGAGAATTAACCTTTATCCGTGTAGCCGAACGTGTCGATCACAAAACACTCGACACCTGTGGGTTGTCATTAAAATCGACTAAATCTTAATAAAACATAAATGACCGAAAGCTCAGTAAACTGAAGAGCGAGAGAATAAAACATGTCAAATAAGTACCAGATTATCGGAGTTATGTACGTGACGTGAAGCTAAATCATTAGTTCACAAAGCAATTGTTTCAAAATGCCATGTCTCTGACTCAATTCCCATGAACGCTTGCAACTTGGCTTTCGAAAAAGCAGTCATTTGTCGGCCGATTCCAAATTATATACATTATCAAATAATGTTGAAGTTGTGATAAGGTCAGAACGGGTGATCAAATCAGGAAAAGTGTTATTGATTCAAACAAATGCTTGCTATTATACTGCTGGTCAACCCCGGATTTTTCATTTCCATGAGCAGCATACAACAATTGTAAACATGCAACAGAAAATTGACTTTCTTATCTACAAATCATTGCCAATCGAGTCCCTTGTATGTGGGTCACGAATGCGCATAGATACATGTAAAAGGTCGCTTAAATAAACAAAAGCTGGCCCTTGAACAGTTTTATAGGCGAGAACAGATAACCGGTACCTCCATGTAGAGAGTCCGCCTTCTAAACACCATTTTACAGACAAAAAACACCAATGATAAAGTGTCGAGATGAACGCCAAGAATGAATTTCCTTGCCTTTTGATAAAGCTTCACAAGTACGTCAATGTATATTTTTATACGATTAAATATAATCGAAATGGGCACCTATCATGCTTTTAGTGATGATTTCTTGGTAAGAATTAGTAACTGTATTAAAGGAATCTGCCTACAGAATTAAGCGATTTAGTCGATTTTTTCCTTGATTTTTTTGTTAATATGAACCTAACCGTATGCCGAGATTAAATACATCGACACATTCTGTAAAGGGTATATATATTGATTCGACCTGATGTACATACATTTTTTATTCTTATTTCACTTTTGTTTCATTAATTTATTCACTCCAAACCAAATTAACACTGCATTCAGTTCTTCTTCAAGATTTGTTTGTGTCATATAGAGCCTTGTTTCCCGGTAAAAGTAAACCAGTGTCCTCGGTACATAGATATATACGTGGTTTCCATTTTGAAGTCAAATGAGGTATTCAAAATATTAACGTTCGGAACTCCAACCACTTCAATAAAAGAAGAGGGAGACTTCGAAAAAAAAAAGTTTATATAAAAAATAAATTGCTTATTTACATGTATATGTATAATGATAAACTACCGATTCCAAGATTGTCTTCAGCGATAAAATTCAAATATCACTTCCAGCGACTAATATATGGAGGATGATGCGTATGATTGAATACCAACATTATTGCTATCTTCCGTCACGAAACCAACAAGCCCAATACAATCCTAGTCTGATTTCACCAGACAATTAGCATCCATTGCACAGGACACTCTACCATAAAACGTTGCTGTGAAGCGTTGTTTGTACTTTATTGGTTGTCTATGAGGACTTCATGATACACTCTCATAGAACCCTTCACGTTTCTGCAGTCATGGCTCAGGTTGATCCCTTTACGGTTCTGCTTTTCGGTTATGGTTCCAGCATCTATTCCAAGTATTTTCCCCTTTTTTTCTTCTCCCAAAGAACCATTTTGTCGTAATGGTTCTATACAAAACCATTCTCTTTCCTCAAACAACCAGTTTAGCGGAAGAAATTGATGGCAGAAATATGCCATTAAAGGATACTCAAGGGTTTTTCACTTATATTTGACGACAGACTTTCCACTTCTCATTGTTCTTTGCTTACATCCGTGGACGGTACATCGAAGTAGGATTAGCCAGCAGACACGCTAACCACTAAGCCACGGCCACTGGCTCATTGATAAGGAGATTTGTGGACGGAATCATGTCAGTCGGTATGTTGCCAATAGAAGATAAAATACATCACGTCAAGTAGGATATTATAGGGTATAAAAAATAACAACACCACAAAAAGAGGACAAACTGAGGCTCCTCTACATGGCTAACGGACCGATCTCTGACATGCTTTCTGAATCATCAATCAATCATGTCTGAATGATCAGATACACCCGCCATTTGCTCTATCATTTCTTTGTGGATAACACATTATGGCTTCCCAACAATTTGTTTTTTAAACAATTCGATTTGTAAACAACACGATATAATACACCAAGATAAGTATTCTAACAATAATTCAGTCGGGAAAAGTGTAACAAAGCTGACTTAACCCCGTGTATTTCGAATAGGGACATGATTTATTATTGTTTGCTGAGAGATGAACTCAATGGAGCGGCCGCTGCCACAATTTCAGCATTTTAATCACCATTTCTGAAGCCTAAATATACAGCTCCGGCAAACCCGATAATTAGTTCAACAGTCCACATGTCCGATATGCCAAATTTAAACTTAACAACCTATTAATGATATTTAATTTTGGAGAAGGTTCATATCCCTCGTTGACTTCATATCCCATACTTTAATTCGCATTGTCATCGCCGTATGCTTTTTAATATTACAACATTTGACATTGAACTGTTGGCTAACAATCTGTTTTCACCACTGAAATAAAAATGAAAGCCTTGTAGCTACCCGGAATGTAACAGAATCCCGAATGTAAAACGGAAACATTGCTATATACCCAGTGTGTACAAAAAATGGTGACATTCCGCACCGCAGTGTAAAACAAAACGTAACCTTTACACTACATTATACATCATTAACAGTATTGTCCGGAATGTACAAGTTTGGGCAGCACGCAGGCGTCCAGTTTTTTGACAGAATGTAAGAGCTTCATTTATTTCATCTTCGTCTTACTGCAACATTCTGTGAGAACATATGTCTAGGATATAAAGGAAAACAAAACGTCTTTGGTTTAACTAAAGCGATTCGCTCTCGTGTTTCTAAAATATGTTATCAACACTGAGCTTAAGCGAACGCGGTTCAAAAAAAGCCATCGTGGTGGAGTTCGCGGACATTTGCTAGAACGAACAGTTATTCAAAATGCTGCAAATGTTAGGTTTTAGTCTTTAAGAAACAGATAAACTCATTTCGATGGTAATTCAATGACAAAACTGCAAACAAAAATAAATTGTCATAAAATGTTTGCCTTGACCCAAAACAATGCATATTAATTTTTATTGCGTTAATGCCAGCGATTTACAATCAGAAACAACTATCTGTTTGTAAGATGATTTTAGCAGAGTAGGAAAGAGGCTGTGTTGCCTTTGCTTTGAGAAGATGATTGTTTTGATAAGCAATGTAGAAAAGAACCAGTCCAGCTAGGCTAACTCCTTTCCCTAATCACCAGCTACACACTAATGAAAAATAATGGCAGCTATATAGCCTGACAGATGAACACTAACCAGCCGTAAAGAGCGTCTGTTTTTACTACTGCTCATTGTTAACTGGCTTGTCTCACTCATCAATTCTCTTCGTACTCTCCTCCCACAACATAACAAGGTCCTTGGTCGAAATCCTGCTAAGTTTCACAGAAATGCAGAGACTGTGCCACACATAAAGCCACGGCTAAAGTTCAACAATTAGGATTGTATCGTCTAATTGGTAGCAGACTCCAGAAAATATGCTCTTCCCATGACGAAAATTAACTTTTACGGAAATCAGTTAGTGCCATGTAGAACTCAATGTTTCTTTCAACCTATCACGTTATGGCGAGTGAGTTATCCCGTTATTGCGAATTACTATATCGTAATTACCAGCTCTGTTACTCTTTATTACGAGTTGGTATTTAGTAACAACTTTCTCGTAATAGCGGTTAATAAGTCGTAATTACGAGTAAGCTATATGGGTAGTAGGAGTAAGGACTAGCATGCTAATTCCTAATAGCGAGATAGCAGGCTCGAAATTACGATTTAGGTTGAAGAAAAAAAATGAGCTCAACATGGCACCTAATGGCGTCTGTATATACAGAGATAGAATACAACATTTCTGTCGTCTGGATGTATTGTTGAAAATATATCAGATGTATGGCTTCTATTTGAATTAAATTGATTCCATCTGTTGTTGATAACCTGTAAAGGAAAGTTCTTGTCTGGTTTATCATTTATATATATTTATTATGTATGGAATTTGATTTGGAATGGTTGATAACAGACTAGGCGTTCACTAACTCGTTCAACCAGAGAATGTCAAAAAAGAACATTAAAACTAGAAACCTATATAACAAAGCACCTATTGCAGACAGCAACTGGTATAAATAGAATAAGGGCACTCCATCTTACAAAAAGCAATGATAAAATGTGAATTTTCCATGTCCCCTTCAAACAGTATATTTTACCTCAGGCATCGAACTAATGTCTTATTCTCAAAAAGAGTGGTATGCTCTTTACTTTGCGCTGGAGGAATGTGTCCAGTGAGGAAACCAGTCGTTTGGTTGAAATTGATTCAGCTTTGAAAAGTTTGTTGTTGGGACCTTCTTATGGAATATATGTGCGATATTTTTTTTTTCTCCCCCATTTAATTTAACACTGTATTGAAAATGAGAAATACAATATTCCATCATGTGTTTTCTTTTCACGATCCAAACCCTCCGTGAGCAGATTGCTTTCTGTAGTTCTCATTACGTGAAGAAGATTGTACCCCGGTGGGGCATACGTGGGTGGTATAAGCCATCTTTGTGTTACAGCTATGTTAAAGTAGTATAACATTAAGATACAATGACTTGACAAGACGGAGATACGGAATCGGTTCTCTAGAAATCCCCCCGTGACTTCCATTCCAATAGACTTTTACCTGGGGATTCTTCTATCTTCATTTGCTCTGTCAGTTGGCCTGACAGGCGGAACTTTCATTATCCTGCTCTCGGTACTCTAATATATGGGTGTGAAGCCTGAGAGGTATAACGCTTAAATCCAGCAGTAAGTAGACATTAACAGCTGTCTGTAAAACTCGTACTCTCTTTTCTAGACTAACATTAAGGCTCCCATTCAATAGTCAGTTCCTGTGCTTTAATATTATCTTCAGTTACAAGGCTTTAGGAAGCAGCGATTCGATGTTCGTATTCCTGACCATGGTCTGTAATCGAGGTTAACGACCAAATTATCAGGGGAAATTCAAAACATCAGTATCGGTATAATAAAACGAAATGTTGTGAATTTTTGTGTCTTTTAGAAAGTGAAGATTAACAGTATTTTCGTTATTTTGGGGTAACACTTTCTTAGTTAGAACAT
>JARFOD010160917.1:0-12005 GCA_031763545.1 Mopalia muscosa | reverse complement strand
CAGGGGGAGTTCTGGTTAAACAAAATAAACCAAAACATCTCAGAGATTATTCCTGACAGAGTAGAGGAGGTCAAAACATCATACTCTGTTACATTTCTATCCTCACACATCTGTTTTTATTAAAGGCTGCAGCAGAAAATAAACTATTCTAAGAACACAATGGTATTTACACATCCTCTGTTATACACACCATATATCATCGATAAAAGAAAATAAATAGAGGCTAAACCAGCAGTGTGTACCCACAGATCAAGCTTTGTGGAAAAGATAAATTCTATCCTTCTACAATTGGTTCATATGATGTTTAAGGCAAATAGCAAGTATGTTTTAATTATGAAAAAGGCTGGCAGTCTCAGTATGGTTGGTTACTGATATGAGAATTTGAATGTCTGTCTGCAATGTTAACTCTGTAAGCTAAAGGTGACTGGTCATATAAGTAATTAGGTTGTCCAGGTGCTCTTATTGACTTATCCTTGATGGACAGCTTCAATCTTCATAAAGTCAGACAGTGGGGGCATGTTTAATTTGAAGGCAGAACATTGATGCTAATGAAGGTTATTATCCTCTTGTTGTAATCAGGACAGGTGAAAATCGTTAAATCTTTCTAGGAACTGTAACAGTAGAAGTGTATTCCTGGCCTAAGCATTAAGATTTTAAACTGTTAAAGGGGATTTTTTAATGAACAGACAACATCTGATACTAATTACATGGTGATAGTCTTAATATTCACTCTTAATCTGTATTCATTTCATGCTAATGATCACTCAGAAGCGCAGATTATGAAATAAGTTAATTCTTACTCAATTCATTTTCTACATATAATCACTCTCTGTTACAAGTATGATAAATATATATTTATTGTTTATTTTTAGCCAAGGGAATTACTTGATAGCAATCATGCCAAAAGCTATCTTATTGGTCACTAGAAACAATGCCACTATGACGGCATGGTTATAGTGGTAATGTTTCTAGTAGCTTACTACAGGCATAGCATCATTTTATCAACTGCATAAAGATGTCATGATTGCCCTGAATTTCCCTTGAAAAACTGAAGGTATAAGACAATAATAGTGACTAGCAAATGTTGGGGTGTTTTTGAAGAGCTCTCCTTACAATTCTTAATGTATTTAAGTAAGACAGTAGAAAGTGGACAATATGTCAGCATGATAATATAATAGAAATCCCTGGTGTAAACCCTAAGCAGATAAACAAAACAAATATCAGTGCTTGTGAAAACAGTTTCTTTCAATGCCCTTTTTTCAGAAGATGACCAAATACATCTATCAACCACAGCTTGTATGTTTTATAGTCGTCTGAATTTAGATAAATGTCTGTTACAGTCATGTCTTCTTTTATTGATATAAGCTTACATGTTTTATTTTATGAGTAGGGAAGGGTTGAGAAGCTAAGAGCATGATTTTGCCCCAGTGCTCTCAGGGCTCAGTCGAAACATGAAGCTGATCTGTTTGTGATGTCTTTGTAAAGTCCTGAGGCTGTCCTGTTTTGGTCTGGCCTTACGTTTGTTTGTTGCCAGTGGCATCCAGGGTGGTTTCCTTTACCCATTGGACTGACATGCAGCCATGTCAGTGAAACAATCTTAAGTATGTTGTTTAACCCCAATCAATCTTCTGGGGTATATTAAAAGTATAACAATAATTGATTTTAATTTACCAATGAAGCTAGTAATAATAATTTCAGTATTTTGAGACATTATTAATAAATGCTGACACTCCCTATAAAGGCAGGTTTCTAAAGTATTATTATCTCCCTTTGCAGACAGCCACCAAGAGTTGAGTCCCCTGTTGAACATGTAAGCTCCTTTAGTTTGTTTTTTTGTTTTTTTTTCTCTCAATGAATGAAATTGAGAATGTATGTTTTATTTTAACCAATTTCTCAGTGATTTTAAATGAAGATATTATAATTCACTAGGTCGTATAAACTGATATTATCTGACATAGAGAGTTGGTGGTACCAACTTCTATTCCAAGTAGACAAGCCATTGTGTGAAGACCTGCACTTCATCAATGTAAAGTTTGTCAGATATTGAATTCCCTATTAATTTCTGGGTGACGTCTTCCTGTTTTGTGAGAGAGAACACAACATTTCAATACATTATCATATTCCTGTGTCGTCAGACATCTGATGTTAATTTACTATAAAGAAGAGAGGTTGAATGGATTAAGCTTGGGCGTGTGTTGTTGGGGAGAACGGGGTCTTCCCCACCCCTGAAAATAATATAAAATTAGTACGACCACTAAGTTTCAGGTTAAAAATTTCTCACCAGATTCTGCACTGATATTGGAGTGGATTTTTTTTAAATACCTCATAATAATATTTTGAAAAAAAAAATTTTTTTCATTTTTCACGAGATGTAGTATTTCATGGGACCCATGGTCACAATCTTTTCCAGGGGTGGTTATCCAAATTATTTTTGAAGGCTGGATTTATACGTTTTACCAAATAGTTTATAGTGTTTGTTTAAATTTGTATTTTGCTACTGATTTTGGCATACATTTTGTCCATTCAATCATCAATGGAGTTTATAGAAGAAAGCAGTTTGCTTAATTTTTCATAAATTCACATTTTTTACAAAGAGGCGTCGAATGTAAATGTTAGGTTATGTCTTTAGAGGGCTGATTTAAAGTTATACCAGAAAAGTTTACAGCACATTGGTTTGTCAGGAGATCAAAAAATTAAATTACTAACTGTGCTACAGGTATTTGTTAGAAAAAAATAAAAGAATCAAAATTTCAAAGTTATTAACTGTCTTCAGTGGAATAAGAAATAAACTGACCTGGCCTAATAATGGAGTAAAAATAAATTACAAATACAGAAAATAAAATTCTATGGCATTGGAAAAATTTTGAAGATAATCAAAGAATTATCAGAGAAATTATAAAAATGGTGATATTAAATTGACGATAAATATACATTGAACATAGAACACAACAAATTTACACTAGAAAATAATGAAACAGGGTCAGCTTAAGTTACTAGTTGCAAAGTTTTCCTAATATATGAATTGCATATTATTAGTTGTGGCCTTTTTTTTTACAGACAGAAGATGTTGAAGAAGAAGAAAAAAGAATTTTAAAGTTACAGAAGAAAGCTGAAGAAAGGTAGGTTGGCCAATAAATAGTATCTATGTTCCAATGGCCCGGGTAGCGAGAGCGCTCATTTTGTAAACTGAACCTGCTTTGAAATAACGTTCACCGGATTGAGTCCGCCTGTCGACCATCAGGTATATGAGCGAGTCCCATGTTGTGGCTCCGGCAATCACAGGGGTGGTTTTTTACGAGGTTTCCTCTCCTTTTTCTACTGTAATACGGCTTTGTTCAGTGTGAAGTGGACAATCTGCCATCATATAAGTGAAATACCCTTGAGTATGACATTAAACATCAATCGAACAAACAAACAAACCAATGGGTTGGAACAACCTAAATTTGTAGTTGTCTGCTCAGACTGATAAATAAATTGTTTTAAAAGTAGCTAAAAACTTCAACTGTATTGTCTAGTCTTTAATATTTTGGAGATTATATATTTCATTTAGAATACAGTGTGAGTGATCTTGATATAAGGGTATATTTTCCTTATTTATTTTGTTGGTTTTAACCACCAGGAGGCGTCAAGAAGATGATGAGATTAAGAAAAGATGGGAAACGGTTCAGAAGAAAAAGGAAGAAGAGAGATTACAACAGATTGTGAGTCACCGTGACAAGAAAACTGCATATAAGAAAATTTAAGTGGGTCAACAGTCAACCAATCCGGTTTTTGATGTCCATGTATTAAGTCATTTGATTGTCCTAGAAATTGTCATTGTAGCCATAGGTGTTGAGGGTAGTTTCCTTCAGCCATTGGAGAATTGGCACAATGTCCTGTGAGTGAAATAACCTAAAGTATGACTTACACCCCAATCAAACAAACAAAGAACATGGATTTGGAGGGATAACCAAACTATCCTGCCATATAATGCTGACCTTGGTCTGTACTTTGGAAAAAGTCGGGTTGGGTAACGTTAGATTGTCATAACCCAAATAATCAAATGTATGTTATCTCTGTATGCCTTGAGGTAGTACTACTTCAGAGGTACATAACATCAAATCCGCCTGTCAACCATCAGGTATATGAGCGAGTCACATGTTGTGGCTCCAGCAATCGCGGGGGTAGTTTTTACCAGGTTTTCTCCCGGTTTTCCACCATAATAAGCTGGCTGTGTCAATGTGGACAATTTGACGTCATATATGTGAAATAGCATTGAGTATGACGTTGAACACCAGCCAAACAAACAAAACAATCTCTATGCCTTGAAGTAGAAATGCCCCAGAGGTACTAACATCTTAGGTTCATCCCCAGAGTCATATTTGAATTATTTTAAACCTTTTTCTGTCTAACAACAGGAATTGATAGAAGTTATTTTCTTTATTTTCTAATTTACCAAAATTTAATAAAAAGATGACTTGACAGCCCTTTGGGGTTATGTTAACCCTATGTATTATAAATAAAAATTGTGATTTAATTATCCTTGTGATAAAATATAGATTATTAATAGTTGACAAAATGAAATATTGAAATTTTTTTTACCTAAAATTGAGTTTTGATGGAATTTATAGGGCCTATACTCGGCCCCTCAAAACGTCTTTTATCAATCCATGCACAAGTATTATAAAGCAAAAAAAAAAAATTTAATTACAGCAAGAGGATCGATGGAAGGAGGCAGAGTTGTCGCGTCGGCACAAACTAGAAAAGATGAGAATGAGGATGCTTCAGGATTCCACGCCTTCAAAAAAATACTCGTCTTCTGAGGAGGATGAACCTACATGGGAGGACAAAGGAGAGGAATCGACCAGTCATGGTGGCACACTGCACAGTGAGGGTAGCCTCACAACAAATACTAACAGCGTGAATTCCGGTGAAATAAAAGACAACAGTGTGAGTTGTGAAACAGAGAAATCCAGTGTTGTAGTTATCGCAACGACTATTCCTGAGCCCGCTGTGGAAAATGTTGTCCTTGTTAAATCTGATAGCGGGCATGTGACAAAAGTGGAATTGGATTGTGTTGAGAAATCCGAAGCTAGTGGTGGGGAGCTGAAAACTTTTGATTCTCCCAAGACTCCTGTGCAGATTCCTTCCATCCAGTGCAGGGAGTACGAATTAGATCTTCAGTCACCTGCAGAATCAGAGGGAGATAACTCAGTGTTCATACCATCTACTCTAACGTCTGATGAACCTGATATCATCAAAAGTGCAAAACTGCGACAATCCAACACCCCTCAGGGACTATTAGCTCCAGTCGCACCTCCAAGGAGGAAAAAGAAACGAGATGATAAGAGTGAATATTCATCGGAGGTAAGGTCAAACGGGTACTTCAGAAGTATGACTGTGGATGTCAGTAGAAGCAGAAGTTTTTTCAGGTATCATATTTTTTTTTTTTCTTCTTTTTTCGGAAATCTGATTTTAGCTTTCAATGTACCATTCACATTACAGGATCGAGTCCGTCTGTCAACCCTGATCGAGTCACAATATGTGGCTCTGGCAATCGCGGGTTTGGTTTTTAGGAGGTTTCCTCTCAGTTTTCCACTGTAATAAGGCAATGAACAGTGTAAAGTGGACAATCCGTCATCATATAAGTGAAATACCCTTGAGTACGATGTTACACCCCAATCAAACAAACAAACACACAGATTTTAGGTAGCTACTCACTTATTTAAAAAACAAAAATTAAATTCTTGGTTACATACCAGGGTTAGAATTCAGGGTTGAAATAAGGGCAAAGCCTGACAATAACTGATCAAAATTTACGAAAGATGAACTTTTAATCGTTGCACAAGTGTAAATTCCTCTAAGAATACATGTGTCATATAAGTGAAAATTTCTCAAGGGTGTGTCTTGAAATTCCTTTAGGCTTATACCATTTTAGCTTGATTTGAGCACAGATATGATGAAAATTGGAATTTATTTATATTAATTTGAACACAAAATATTTTGGGCCCCCAATATATGTTTTCAGAAACCATTGTTTGTAGAAATCCATGGCCTTCTAATTTGAGGTGAGTGGTCTGTGTTAAAGCATAGGAGAGAAAACCTCAAATGAGAAGGCCTAAAACTCGCTGCCTTTAGAACGGCGCACTTCACCAATCAATGAAAACTTGCATATAACCTGTTGAATTTATATTTATTAGATTGACCATAACTGTATCATGTGATGTTGTAGGATCGCTCACCTAGGGCATCTGAGTTACTGAGTCCCGGTTTACCGCCAGCTGTGCCAACACCCACGTCTACAGTGGAGAGTCTGACCAGAGAGCTAGAGAACTCACTGGACATCCAGAGTGCTATTGGAGGTGGACGGCACATCAACGCACAGGTCAGTTATATTAGGCATAATAAATAACCCCAAATAAAACTGGCCCTCAGCCTTGACTTAGTGGTTAACGTGTCCACTTACTAATCCTACTTCAAGCACATTTAACCCGTGGCCATGGTCAAGTGGTAGCGAGTGTGCTTCCTGAACTGAACATGCTTCGAATTACCATTCACAGGTTCGACCATCAGGTATATGAGCGAGTCACATGTTGTGGCTCCGGCAATCACAGAGGTGGTTATAACGTGGTTTCCTCACGGTTTTCCACCGTAATAAGGCTGTGTACAGTGTGAAGTGGACAATACCCTTGAGTACGACGTTAAACACTAATCAAACAAACAAACAATCAAGTCCATCTTTCCACCATCAGGTATATAATGGAGTAACACAATGTGGTTCCATCAAGCGTGGGTTTTTTTCTTACAAGGTTTTGTCTCGGTTTTCCATTGAAATTACAGTGTGAAGTGAACAATCTGTCATAAATATAAGTGAAATACCTGAATCAAACCTATCAAACTGACCCAAAATCAGCTTAAATTTTGTCCATAAATTTACATAAAATGTTGTTTTACTATTTGTCAGTTCAATTAATTCATAGTCTACTTACCAGGCAGGAATTGTTTCATATTGACGCTTTAATAAATTTGGTAATTGTTTTGTAACTATTGTAGGATGCAGAAATAGGAGCAGTAAATTCTGATCACAGCTCTCCAGTCTCTGATCAACCCCAATCTCCTACAGTGGCAGAGGTTATAACCTCTAACCCCATACCCTCTGAAGCGCCACCTCCTTATGAAGATGAGAGTAAGGAGAAGATAACTACTGCAGCCGCAAAACATTCACCCACTGAAGAGGCTGAACCACTTGGGAGACCGAGGTCCAATTCTGGACGATTGTTAACTGATGAGGTAAGCTAGTTATTAAGAAATATAAATTTTGGGTCTTGGTTATAAAAATATTTAAGTAGACTCAAAAGAAGATGCCATGTGAAGCCGTGACGACTCGTGTTCAAATTAAAAAAATTCAGAGTAAATGTTGAAAATTTTAAAACCCTTTGTATGCAAATTCTGACCTCTAGACTGTAGAGTTGTTGAAGAATTAAGTAATGAATTCATTTTTAAATATTAAATTTTTTTTTAAAAAATTAAATAATATAACTGAGTATGAACTCAGATCTGTGCATTCTGAAAACATTTCACAGCCACCAATTTGTTTACAAATCATGCCTTCCTGCAAGATCTGTTAATGTAAAATGGAGCTAAACTACCTAAACCAACAAATAATGAAAAGTAATAAAAGAACGTTTTTTCTTTTTTTAGGAAATTTTAAAGATGGTGATGGTAGTGAATTTAGACACAGGAGAGAAAGTACCCCTGAACTTGGCTGAGGATGCCCTACCTAAATGTGTTAACCCTCTAGCCTTACATATCATGAGACGAACAAAAGAATTCAGAAGGTTGGTAATAGTTCACACCGCTGACATGTCTGAAGCTTTTTTTTGTGTGTGTTTCTCACCGTATTTAAGCAAGGAATAGTGTGAAATTAACAATCTGTTATCATATAAGTGGAATACTCTTGTAGATGACATTAAACCTGAATTGTACAAATATATTTTAAGCTTCATGCTGCCCTGAAGATGACCCTTGACACAGTCAATTGTTTGATTGTTGTTTAGCGCCGTGCCTAAGGGTATTTCGCTTATGTAAGTATTTATATAAGTTGTATACTTTGCCCAGCCAATTCAAATCTAGGATAATTTCAGTCTTATTGCAGTTAGAGAGAGCCTCCTGTTACCCTGGTGCTCTCAGAGTTAAGGGGCAACACATAACAGGTTTTATCTATGATGTCTTTCAATTGTATTTGCACTGGTCCTGTTTTGTTGTTGTTTGTTGCCGTTGAATTTAAGGGTGGTTTCCATTGCCCAATATGAGTGAAATAACCTTTAGTACTACGTGATGTACCATTATTTTGTTTCTATTGACAGTGACTCGAGTTTACACAAAGATGAGACGGATGAAGATGAGTCGAAAACGGAGCGTGATCGAACATCGTCACTCATTGAGACGTCTGCCAAGAGAAAGGCGTAAGTATATCCTTGTTTATTATTCTTTGGTGTAAGGCCCACTGCCAATGCTCAGTGGTTAGCCTGTGCACTTACTAATCCTACTTTGATGTTCCATTCACAGGATTGAGTCTGTCTGCAACCATCAGGTATATGACTGAGTCGCTTAATGTGGCCCAGCCAATCGTGCGGGTGGTTTTTACCAGGTTTCCTCCTGGTTTTCGTCTGTTATTAGGCAAGGTTAAGTATAAAGTGGACAATCCATGGTCATATAAGTAAACTAAAGTGCCATGATAAACCCTATTAAACAAAAAAACAAATCATTGGTGTAGGTATAATAAATGTAAATTGTGGAGACAAAATTATATTAATATTTCATTAAACTGCTTGTGTAATTTATACTCTTTCTTGTAATGTTGTTAGTATGTCATTCTTTTCCCAACAATATTTTTCATTCTGACAGATATCCCTCACTATCTGGTTGAGGGCAGCATTCTGTGAACTAAACCATACTGTTTTTCCTTAGCACTGGCAGAACATTATTAATTCGGGAGAGCTTTTTCCTGTCATTGTACCTTTAATGTTATAAGTGAAATATCATTGAATACCAAACTAAATTTCAATGAATCAATCAGTCAATCAATCGTCAAGAACGTATACTCTTATCCTTCCTTGCTGGCGAATATAATGAATGATCTGTAAATTGTTTTTGTGTTTTCCTGACAGCACAAAGTTTAAGAAGTTTTTGGGGAAGACAGTTGTACGAACTGTGAGTAAAGTGAAGTCTGTGGCAGATCAAAGTAAAAAAGGTCAGTTCTACTAACTTCTCTTTAGCCAGGGTTACATTAGCGCAAAATTAGCGGGTGTGGGTAACTGGAGTGAGCTTCCTTCTTGCCCTGGAGGCTATTTGCTTGAAGAGCTTTTTAATTTACTCCTCCTTTCGGTGATGACACCATGCTGGAGGTCTATCTCCAATCTGCCATTAGTGATTTAATCTGACGTTAGTGGTGAATACTCTTTCCTGTAGCTGGCAGGCCTGCGGGGTGGCTTACTAATCCTACTTTGATTTACTGTTCACATGATCGAGTCCGTCTGTCAACCCTCAGGTAAATGAGTGAGTCAAATATTGTGGCTCCGACAATCGCAGGGGTGGTTTTTTGCGAGGTTTCTTATCTGTTTTCCACCATAATTATGCATGGAACAGTGTGAAGTGGATAATCTGTCATCATATAAGTGAAATACCCTTGAGTACAACATTAAACCCCAATCAAACAAACAAATTCAAACAACTGGCCCCATGCTAAGAGGGAAAAGAAAATCACCTATTCTAGTATCTTTATTTTGTGTCTTGTAATTTTCCGGTCGCGTCTTTATTGCCAGCAATGTATTGGATGGTTTTTTGCACCCCTTTGGCTGCCAGGCCTATATGTAAGTGAAATAATCTTAAATACATTGGAGAGTGTTTTTCAAATTTAAAAAAAAACACTTTTATTTGCGAAAATGAAAAGTTAGGGAAAATCTTTGTCTTCTTTAGTCATTTAATTATTTCTGGCATCAGTATGCTTATGTGTGAATAACATTTTCTGTTTCAGTATTTCAAAGTAATGGTCTGAGAAGTTTTATATTTACGGTTTATGTTTTCATTTCAAAATATTTTATATTCTGTATGCTTTTGTTTTTTTGTATTGTTTTGTTGTATTGACCTCTTTGGTAACTTTTGCTGATATTTCATGCATGCATTCAGTTATTATTTCATTTATTCACCCGTTTTTGTTTGTAGCTGAATGTTTTAAATAGTATACTGGCCCGCGGCTGTGGCTCAGTGGTAGCGTGCACACTTACTAAACTAAACCTTCATTGTACATGTACTGTTCACCGGATCGAGTCCCCCTGTCGACCATCGGGTATATGAGTGAGCCACATGCTGTGACTCCGGTAATCGCGGGGATAGTTATTACGAGGTTTCCTCCTGGTTTTCCACCATAATAAGGCTAGGTGCAGTGTGAAGTGGACAATCCCTCCTCATATAAGTGAAATACTCTTAAGTATGACATTAAAACCCCAAACAAACAAACAAATTTAAATAGTATACTGGTATAAAAACAATACAATACCATAAATACTTATAGTCAAATGTTTACCTATTGGGTTAATCTCAAAGCATGACAACACATTTAACACCATTAATGGCAAACTGTAAACCCATGTGTTGTTCTGTTTCATTGTTTGTTACCATTGTATCTAGGGTGGACTGACACATCATCATTTGTGCCAAATTACGTTAAATACAATCACATTAACACTTTTACAGTCTTTCTGGACACTTGGGCTAAAAATAAACAAAATTTTCCTTATCGCTTTAAAATTCTAATCAAAGCAGTTTTATTGTAGCCTAAATTTTGATATCTTAAATGGTGCCTCATTTTTTAGAACTTGGTCCTTGATTTATTTTTTTTTATATGTTTTCTGAAAGTTGTTATTGATATTTTTATAAGACTATCCAAGGTGGGAAAGACAAAAAATATATGAGTGAGTCACAAGTTGTGGCTATGACAATTGCGGGGCTGGCTTTTACAAGGTTCTCTCCCAGTTTGCCACCGTAATAAGTTAAAGAACAGTGTGAAGTCAACAAACCATCGTCATAAAAGTGAAATATCCTTGAGAACGACGTTAAACAAACAAACTTATTTGCCTATAAGTGAAATAAGAGTACACATGGAATCAACAAAAGACATATTTTTTGTTTCAGTGTTACAAGGGGATGATGTTGAGGAAGAAGTGTCCTGTGATGGAAAAAGATTTAAGGTAAAATTATTGACAATAATAATGAGTTAATATGTTAACGAGAGATTAAAGATTTGACTAGGGACGAGATGAAGTGTTAATGGTGAGATGAAAGCTTAAATGTGAAATGAAATGTGAGATGAAAGGTTAAATCTGAAATGAAATGTGAGATGAAATGTTAAATGTTAGATGAAAGATTTAATGTGAGATGAAATGTTAAATGTGAGATGAAATATCAAATGTGAGATGAAATATTAAATGTGAAATGAAAGGTTAAATGTTAAATGAAAGAATAAATGTGAGGCGAAAGATTAAATTTGAAATAAAATGTGAGATGAAAGATCAAATATGAGATGAACTGTTAAATGTGAGATGAAAGATTTAATGTGAGAGGAAATGTTAAATGTGAGATGAAAGATTATATGTGAGATGAAAGATTAAATGTGAGATGAAAGCTATTTATTGGAAAACCAAAGTAGTCTGCTTATTTCCGTAATGACATTTGCATCAAATTTAGTTGTGGTCCAAAATATTGCTTTATATCAGCTCATTCAATTGGAAGATTGTTCATCTGTCATTTATATTTGCCTCTGCAGCCGGTTTATCAGTCATTTTTTGCAAAGCCGCTTTTCGCTATGTTGGATCCCGACTGCGAGTGCATTGCTCTATTGCCATCTATTGAACCACGTGGCGATCTTTGCATGCCGAGAATTCCAGCTGTTTTTCAGTTTCGTCATTTCATTCTGCGATGTCCCGAATACTCGGAGGGCATACTCTATAAAGCATTTATACAACGGC
>JARFOD010160906.1:0-12006 GCA_031763545.1 Mopalia muscosa | reverse complement strand
GTTAAGTTAACAACAAGTGGAGATAAAATTGTCAACGGAAATCTAACCATTGAGTGCCTGGTAACAGCGCCCCCTACTGCATTGTCTAAAGACGGAGTGATGCTGACGGAGGTAAGTCACTTTACAAATACTTTAATGGGCCTTGTAAAATAGCTCAACCTACAACCGGATTCGGCCACAACTGGCATTTTGAAAAAACTGGCAAATTGGAAAATTTAGTCGAGTGTACTGACAGTTGCGTGGGGGAGCTCTACTCCCAGATTTAATCCAATGAGCGGATTGGTCTTTAAAACGTAGGTTTACTACTGCCTTCAAACACATGCGCACGGTTTTTTGACATTACAGTTGCCACAAAATAGACGTTTCATTATTGACTTATGCGGTTGCTTCCAATCAACTAATAACATAGTTCGAAAGTCATAAATTGTGCTGATTGTAAACTCTATATGAAATTCGGTGATTGGGCAGTTGGTATACGCTGAAAAATTGGCTTCCGCCGAACAACATGTACGATTTCAAGAACATCACGGCCGAACATATGACAATATCAGGGTATATTGTGTTTGTCATATTATATCGCATTAAACATAAAATAACAGTATATATTTTATTATAATATTTGGTCTATGAGTACAGTTTTATACTTAAATGTATTTTGCTTTTCTAATAATGTATCACTAATAAATAAATCTAACAAAACAAATTACTTCAAATTATGGAATCCGAGCTTCCTTGTGGAAAGTGTAATGGAAAATAGTCCTCGTGGTCTGACGTCCAACAATTTAACCATCCAAACAATTATAACTTTATCATTCGTTTGTACATTATAGGATGATCGTGTCAGTATCATAGACAAAAAAGAGAAGTTTTGAAATCTTATAATAGTTAATTTTGTTCGTAAATTTCCTGTAGCTGTATGAGACATTTGTATAGTCCGGTGTAATTAACGGTAATTTTTAGTTTCTCTGACGTCGAGAGAAGTTGGGCAAGACATAACAACCTCTACCGAATGATGTTTTAAAGGGGGTATGACGTCCTTTTTCATAATATATCACATAAAATATAATAATATGTATTTTATTAGAATATATGATTGATGCGTACAGTTTTATATTTAAATGTATATTTATTTTTTCTCATAAAGTGAACCCTATGTGTGTATTGAAACTAAATAAATCGGACACAACAAATTAGTTCCAATTATGGCAGCCAAAATTCCGCTTGGTAGGTGCAATGACAAAAAGGACTTGTCTCTTGTCTAACAATTTGACCATCCAAACACTAATACGTTTATCATTCTTTTGTACATTATAGGATGATCGTGTCAGTATTATAGAGGAAGTGACTGATAACATGAGACGTTTCGATATCCTGATTGACGGACTACGGTTGTCCGATTCCGGAAATTATCAATGTCAAGCACAAGAAGGAACATCGAGAACTTCATCATCACTCAAGATAACAGTGTGAGGTAGGAAGAGACTAGCTATATAACATTTTTTTATAATACGAACTTTGGTATTTTATTACCATGCCGACAATTGCACAAATCAATGGGGTTTTTTGTTGTAATTATAGCTCTGGGTCCAGGGTCTGGATCCAGGTTCTCGAAAGGTAATTTGCCGCAAACATCAGATTAATTTGCTAATACTGGGTTATAGAGATACAACATGGCGTGACATCTTCAAATAGCGGATTAAATTTAATAGCGCTTCGAGCAAACGAACCCTTGGGTTTTAAGATCACTGTGCCTCGGCTTGATAGCTCGAGTCGTTCTTATGACGGATACAATAGTAAAGTTTTATACGTATTACTTGCCTTAGTAGTACAATTTTTATATGATGTGGATTAAGACTTCACATTACATTTTCAAAAATCTATTTTTTAAATTATATTTTAGATGAACTTACAAATCCCGCTGATCTGCCAGGCTCATCAAGCTCATCAAGTTCATCAAGTTCGTCGAGTTCTTCTAGCTCATCCAACTCATCAGAGACAATACGTTCATCAAGAGTATCCATTCCCTTCAACAATTCAACCGTTTCAGCAAATGCTCTTAAATTACTTGAAGACAGACTCGCAGAGCTGAGAGCTCGTTTTGGATTTTAAAAGTTAAGAAAACATTTGGGAGTTTTTGTGCTGTAACATATTTACATGAGTGTATGTGTACATTTACAGACAATAAAAACACAGAAATAATGTTGTATCTTAGAATCTTTTGCTAGAAAACTACTAGGAAATTGACACGTGGAACCGACGATGGAATGCATCAATTCCTGTCGTTTTCCGACGATCGTTCTGTTACCACTGCTCTCCCACAGTAAACCACACGAAAACGTTTCTCGTCTAAAGCCCGTTTCCCAAATACATGCTTTTTACTTCAGTAGAGCAAGATTTCTCAAATGTTCACAATCGCAACGAGGAAAGATTTTTTAAAAGCAGAAAAATCCTGTAGACAGGAACAAAGACCATCTAGAAAGTGAGACAGCGGTTCGCAATTCCCTATTCCAGTCAATATTTGTTTAGCTATTCGGGCAAACACTAATATTTCTGTTTATAATGAGTTTTATACGGCCAAAATTCAAACGTAAAAAAGTTGTTCCATAATAGATAAATACATTTGCAAAATGATTAAATTTTACTACATTATTGGCAATGAATAGTAAACCACGGCATCCGACATATTACCAAAACGAGACATTACAATGCTTTAAGGAAACTGCATATGTTAAAATGTGTCTGTATGCGCCTTTAATAAACTACTAATAAAAAATATGTTAAAAAGGGAATAGCGTCTGGTTGTTTTGAACAAGTTCTTTATCAAATCTCAAATGATTTGTGAATCCTCTTTTAAATTAATACATTGATTTGCTTCAAACAGCGCTAATTCCAATGAAAATCACTAAATTGCACTGCATCTTCGTCGATGAATAGCGAACCGCAGTCTGGTTTTCTCGATTAGCGTTTTAAGCTCGAACAACGCACATATTTATCGAATGAATAGACTCTGACCTCTATAGTATTATTTGAGCTTAACGTATGACCAACACAAGGCGAAACAATGCTTTACGCTAACGGCATATGTTAAAATCGAGTTCTGGCTGCTTTTGAAAACATTCTACCCGCTTCCGATCATTGACACTTTAATTTAATCTTTTCCAATAGCAGCCTATATTACCAAGTTTGACATGAACTCAGCTTAACACCAATTTCCCCTTAACCCTAATATGATGAAGCTGTGTAATTTTACAACTCCCTTTGGTCTGATTCGATACACACGTGGACCATACGGACTCGCTTATCTTTCTGGTCGATCAAAACATGATGGACATAATGGCGTTTAAAACTTATGGTCATAATTCTGTCAGGTTGTCAAGGGACATATTGGTTTCTTGATGACATTACATAGTAATTATAGTATAACATAGAAATACTCGATGTACTCCACAAGCTTCTTGTAGAGGGAACCATCGACAAAGTTGACAACACAGAGTGGAGAAGTCCAGCTAGTGATAAATGAGCGGGAACACGGGAAAACAGAATATGTACTGAACTAAGATCAGTAATCAAAAACAGTGTATAATAAAATACCTGCTTCCGAACATTGAGACTACTTTCATCCGTTCTTATACCAGCCTATATAACCAAGTTTGATATGAACTCAGCTAAATATAAATTTCCTCTACATCCTGATACAATAGAGCTGTATAAGGTTACAACTCCCTTTGGTCTGTTTCGATACAAACGTTGATCCGCTGATCTTCCTGGTCTGTTTAAAAACTGATGGAAACATTTCTGTCAGGCTGTCATGGCGAAATTGTTGTTATTGGTACTACAGAATCAGAACATGATACAAACTCAGGAAATGCTCTAATTTCAGAAACCGGGCCTAATACAGAAAAGTGTTTATTCAAATCGCCTGGCATAGAATGGCTCGGTTTAACAGTTTCGACACAAGGAATTCAAACGAAGTCTGAAAAGATCGAAAACTTCTACCTCTTGAAAATGTGTAACACATTCAAAACCACTCAGCAATTTATTTAGATAAAATAACTCTTGGCTCTTGGATGTGCACAGAGCATCTTCGCGACATTACAAACCTCTGTCGACCTATCGGAGTCAAATAAAAGCACATTACCTTGACCCATCTGGGAGTTTCCACTAAATCCGCCTGCCAATGGAATAAGCCGATTCAACGACAGTAGGAGACTATACGGCGACCGAAGGAAAAATACCGACGAAAGCAGTGCTCGAACTCAGCTTTTAAACATGATCAAGAGCAGGATTTCTGTTCACAGCTTAAGTTATATCCAAATCCAGCCGCTGTTATATTTCTTGGAGTCTCATTTTGTAATGATAAGGCTGGCTCTCACGATTTTGGGTGTATGCTACCAATAGAAACACAGCATTTGAGGTTAAGCCAGAACACAAAAAACCCATGAAAAGTCGCATGGTATCTCCCTATCTGTTTCTATATAGAGATACACTTGTCATGGCTTTATTTAACGAAACTTGCCAATTATTGTTACTTGCGATGCCTCCGATTGTCCACTCCCAGACGAATTTTCCCAACCTCCATGAGAATGTTGAAATACATCCCGTTGCCTTCGCTTTCAAAATACTCACTGATTATGAACGGAGATAAAGCACAGATGAAAAAGAAGCTTTAAGTTGTGTGCGGCAGTGAAACAATGGGATCGCTATCTACGGGGAAACCATTTTAAACTGCTAACGAGAGAACCTTGGTAACTCTCCCACAGTCCCCTGATCTAACGATTACCCGGTGGGAGGCTACAATACGTGACTACCACTGTACAATTGAATATAAAAAACCCTTCAAACAATGTTTCAGATGCCTTATTCAGACGTGTTCTCAACATTCTACCGGAAACTGAAATGAAACGCTCGATACAAGGCACAAGACCACCATAAATTTTGCCAAAAGCCGTAATGTTAATGTTTGGCTCCACGGCTCCCTCCCAAACTTTCGTTGAGCGAAAACCCCTGGCACATACTTTAATCGGTCTTTTGGAGCTTCCAGTTCAAATCTTGACAGACCATGACCGGCAAAATTTTGAGTTGCAGACCTGGACGGTTATAGGTGTTGTCAAGCCGGCTCGGAATGTAAACAACAGCCCAATCACCCCTTCGTCAAATGGTGATAAATCCATCAAATGTGACCTATTTAGGCTGAAATATTACACGGACCAGAAACCTCCACTCAATAACCCCACATCAAGAACTATATTCGAGGGTGACAAAACCCCAGTCAATAATAGTGGTCTTACGCCATATTCTCTATTAATCGACGAAATCGTTCGCGATGTTGAGCAAGGCTCTCCTTCTAATATTAAACTGCTTTTTCATTAAACGTGTGATCCAATACTCAGAGAATGGCTGGCCTAAAGGGCTAATATTCTTCCATACTTTTACATCCGTGATGAACTGTTTATTTACGGTTAAGATTGTATTGGTTGTGGAAACCAGACCGTTATTCCTATCAGTCTAAGAAATGATGTACTCAACCTTGCACACGATTGACACACGGGTATAGTTATAATAAAACAACGCCTTCGTAATTGTGTCTACTGGTCGGGTGCTGATAACGATACAGAACAAGCTGTTCTGTGTAACTTATGTTCACTTTGTGACAAATCTGTTAAACAAACTAATGCTCCTTTAAAACCCGGACAACCCTGTACAGAATCCTGGGAAGACTTTGCTAATGGCAATCAAAGGCCCTTTACTTCTGCTCCACATGACATGACATATCTCACTGATTTGGTAGATTATTGCTCCAAATAACCAGAATCATGTATCATTGATAACTTGACATCCGTCAAAGTTATCTCTTTTCTAAACTGATTGATTGACTGATTATAGCGTTTTTCCACATTCAGCTATTTCAGCTAAGCTGTGGCGGGAAACACATTCTCAATTCAATCTGTGGGCTTTTTATTTTTTTATTTTTTTATTTTTTTTTTCCCAAATAATAACACAAAGAGCAACAGAACGAACTCAAAACGACACATACAAGTGTCAACATATCAAACGTTTTATTTTGGATCTTTTTTCATTTAGGGTCTTAAAAATTCAACTTATAGTGAGAACATTCTGTTTAAAAATATTTACAGTGTTTCTCAAACATCAAAGTTAATGATACACACCGATCCAGTTAAGAAACTTGATGACAACATCACCAACGAAGTCCTTCATGGAAGTGACTGTATAGAACAGTCGCCTAATAGGTGCAAAGTCGACACTGTCAATCAACATGTGAAAACAGGGGAGTTTCTATATCTATACTACTGATATTGAACCTCAAATTTTGTCAGACGTGGATTTATTTTCTTCCTTGCTTAAAAAGGGATTTAATACATATGCACCCCTAATTATCACCCCATGGCTAACGGTGTTATTGAACGTCTAAATGGTACAATTAAGAAGTTGATACAAATCAATATAAAAGATGGTGAAATATGGTGGAAATCTTTAAAAGATATCGCATATGTAATAAGATCTACACCCTTTGCCTCAACATCACGCTCGTCTTTCTTCATTATGCCAGGGAGAGAGATGAGCACCAAATTAAGTATGCTTAAACCTCAAGTCTTGAACTGTCAAATACTTTTCAACACCCAACTGTGAAACCGCATTATACAGAACAAGTCACACCGTTTCTGATCAAAACTTCAAAGTTAGTGATGCTGTAAGAAATCGCTTGATGTCGAAGCATGGTGAACCCTAAAAACTAAGAAACAAATATTGAGACCTTTCCAAATGTGCACAACTAACTTAACATTGTTAAAATTGCAACTTTTTTCAATGTTATTTTTTTATTGTGATTGTCCCCTAATTTTTGTTGCTCGGGGAGTCTGTGATTGGTATACATAATTTATTCTTTAAGATTTATCCCCCTTTATTATGATGTGGACTCTTCAGTTGGAAACTATCACCTGCGCTTTGGTACATTGACGTCTGAACTGATGTGTCACCTCAAATAAACCAGCCCCGTGTGAATGCAGTCAGCATACTGACTCATCTTTCCCGCAACGTAACACGTAATACGAGAGATAGAACGACTGGCCGGCACATCTACTGTAGACGCAAGGCTTTCTGCGAAACTAAAAACATTGTCATTAACCAGACTGCTTTTATCTCTCAACTTACATTATTCAGCATATATACCGGTTAGCACTCTTCACCTTTAATCTAGGGGTAATAACATCCGTGTTGCCATGGCATATAAAGTTGAAATTAACAAGAACCGGATGTGATGTGCGATAATACACGTCCTTCATATCTCTTCCCAGTACAGCCTAAATCTTTTCAAATTCTCGCATAAACGGAAAATGATATACATTTGAAATTCGCTACAATATGTGACAAAAATAATATTTATTGATGTAAAATCGTTTAACGTGTTGAAAGAATTCTCTAAATTTTAGATTTATATAAAAAAAAGGCAAAACATTTTAGTGTGCTTCTTTATTTGTGATTTTGCGTTATACTTCAGAACATTTCACTTATATGACAACGGATTGTCAACTTCTCAAACTAGCTTTTACCTATAGATTTTAAACGCTGACCGTTTAATTTTAAAACAAAATTAAAAAACGATAACGTTTGACAATAATTTTTTGTTTGATAAATTCGATCCGTGGTTTGACCGAGTTCATATTCTTATACACTTTTTATATCATTTTATTGTCATTTGATTCTGAATTATCATATCCGGCAGCACAAAACGCAGATTTAGCCTCAGGGATATTGAAGGTATATATAAGCTCGACAGTTAACGTATCCAGTCAGTAGCATTTGAAGGTACATCCTAAAGTCTACAAAGTCACAATATCGTGTTAATTCACTATCAACATGGCACAAATCCCGAAGATATCCCTGTCTTTATTCGTCCTTGTTGGAACATTCCTACTAGGTAAGTGTTTTGAAATTGATATAGTTCTAATTAGCCGCGCTGTAGGCATATAGCGCATTTCCCAGTCAGCTACACTGTCGTCACCTTACAAAACTGGTATGGAACTACCAAATCAAGTATCGAGCCAACATGTGCCTGCCTCGGCCAACCACGAATTATAAATTACATGGCTATTTCGATACACGCAAAATTCCCATGAGTTCAAATGAAACAGTTGTAAACTTTCTTTCGGAAACTGTAAAACAATTTAGACCTGTGGTTAAAAATTTCGAGCTGCCTTCAGTTCGTTTGTTATTAGGGTACACTTAAGAATGACTTCTGATAAACTGCATTGGTAATTTAACAAAAAAAGCAATTTATTTTCACAGATAAGTTATCGCAAAATTATTGTTGCTTAAATGTGTGATTACTAAGAGTAAACAAATTGAATTTCTTGTTTTTCTGTTTGCCAGCGTCTTCGCAGTCACTGAATGTTAAGTTGACAACAAGTGGAGGTAAATTTGTCAACGGAAACCTAACCATTAAGTGCCTGGTAACAGCGCCCCCTACCGCATCCGTTGAGTTGTCTAAGGACGGAGTGATGCTGACTGAGGTAAGTCGCTTTCACAGGCACACGACGCAATTTTATGTTTGGTCACTCATATACAGTGTATATACTCTTCAATTAGCTACCAAACATAACATTGCGTCGTGTGCCTGTTGTCGCTTTTCATTAAAAATTGTCTCAACAATCTAACAGTTCCTTTTTGTCTCTATATAGGATTAAAACAGTAAGGATATTATGGTTACAAATACTTTAAAGTGCCTTCTGAAATAGCTCAACCTACAGAGGTGAGTCGGCCACAATTGGCATTTTGAACCTCACAAAGATTCTCTTTTTATTACAGTATACTGACATAAATCATGAGACATAACAAGACCAGACCGTTACCCGCACTTCAGAGCCTCCCTGGGACGGCTTACTCCATACAGCGTGATGGATTTTGTAACCACCACGTGCCATCTAGTTTTTAAACCCAGACTGCAACTTTGCGATAAACCTGCGCGATAACGGGTTTTCCCAGGAAGTCACGCGATGGAGCTTTACTCCTAGCAACAGTTAGGGAAAAACCCCAGTATGCTTAATGTGTAATGTCAGTAAAACAAAAAAGAATAGTTTTTTAACCAAATAATAGTTAACTTTGCTCGTTACTTTCATGTAGCTGTATGACATAATTATATAGTCCGTTGTATTTATACAGTGGTATTTTTCGGTAATTTACGCAATAAAAACTGCAGTTTCTCTGACGTCTTATTACCAAGGTTTCACGTGCATGCAGAGTGAGAATTTAGTTTAGTATGCTACCACAAGTAGCTGGACTATACATAATACACTCCACCGAATGAGGTTTTAGAGGGGGTATATCGTCTTGTTTCATAATATATTACATAAAATATATTATAATATATCTTTTATTATAATGTTTGGTTTATGAGTACAGTTTTATATTAAAATATATATTGATTTCTCATAAATGTATCATTCTTTTCGTACGTTGTAGGATGATCGTGTCAGTATTATACAGGAAGTGACGGATAACATGAGACGTTTCGATATCCTGATTGACGGACTACGGTTGTCCGATTCCGGAAATTACCAATGTCAAGCACAAGAAGGGACATCGAGAACTTCATCATCACTCAAGATAACCGTGCGAGGTAGGAAGAGGCTAGCTATACTGAATTTTTTATAATAGGAGTTTTAAACGTGTTACTTGTTTTAGTAGTATAATTTTGAGATATCATGGACAAAACTTCTATGGATATATGCCCTGTTTAAGACAGACAAGAAAACTGCTTCAGAAATCTGCCTTCTTAGTCCAATATTATTACCAAGAGTGGCTGTGTTTCTTATCAAATTTAATTTGATGATTTAAACGTCTGCGTGATCTTATCTTAAATTATATCCAAATTAAACATTGGACGGGTTTATTCTAAACCCAAGAGACGACTATTAATTCAATGTTTTCATCAATTTTTTGCATATTTTCCACGTGACATATAACTATTGCTCACATGTCACTTTACACGTACCAATTTCAAAACCCTATTTCTTAAATTATGTTTTAGATGAACTGACGAATGGTGCTGATCTGCCAAGTTCATCAAGCTCATCAAGCTCCTCGAGTTCTTCTAGCTCGGCAAGCTCATCACATTCAACAGGTTCATCAAGAGTATCAATTTCCTTCAACAATTCAACTGTTTCAGCAAATGCTCTTAAATTACTTGAAGACAGACTTGCAGAACTGAGAGCTCGTTTTGGATTTTAAATGTTAAGAAAATATTTCTTTTTTTGTGCTGTTACATTTGTATATGTGTGTATGTGTACATTTACAGACAATAAAAACACAGAAATAATGTTTTATCTTGGAATCTTTTGCAAGAATACTCACAAAGAGACGATGGAATGTAAAAATTCCTATTGTTCTCTGACGATCGTCCTATGACCATTGCTCAAACCACAATAAATCCTACGAAAACATTTCTCGCCTACAGCCCCTTTCCAGCATGCACGATTTCTGCTACATAGAGAAAGATTTCTCAAATGTTAACATTCGCAAAGGCGTCGTTCTCATATTCATGGACAATCATAGTCTTTTGTAGAAAACGGTAGTGGAATTGTGCGCTTCTGCAGAGAAGGAAAATTATGCTGGGTTTGTTCCCAGAAGTCTTGTAGCACCATAGTGGTGTAAAAAGTTTTGGTCGACCACAGCAGCGTCAAGGAAGAGTCGTCATAGTGTCTTGGGCTTGTCATGGTGTGCAGCGAGGGTCTATTGTTCATTCTTACTCATTTGTTGTTTCCACCTACAGCAGGTCCCGGCATCACTATACGGTGCTTATACGATACCACTACGAGGGTGCTGCGACCGCGACTTTAACTAGATGTCCCATAAAACGAGTTTTTGTATCTGTTGACTCTTGTTGGTTATTAGCGACTCCTCGTAAAGTTAAACAAAAGCTGCCATGCCGAAAAGAGCGCAAACGGATTAAATGAACATTCCTCCATGGATCCAGACATATAGTTCCATGAGTTGCAAGGTCGAGGTCCACCCCAAAGACATATGATCGGTGTCATCTGCAACTAAAACGTAGGGCATGGGCTGATCATCATTTGGTAGCTCCCGGGAGCTAGACAGTACGTCCTTCCAGGCGTCGCAAAACTCTTACTCCATAAATATGGCAGTCTCTGAACATGTTCCATTAGCCCAACGTCCACAAAGAGAAACTTGTACTCTACATTAAAGCCATACGGTGGAATGAAACCCCTTTGTGGTTGTTATACAACGATCCTGACAAAGATGGACAGCGGATGACAATATATTTCCCATGTATGGCCCCGTTGTTGTTATGCAAATTCCATCATTATCCAAATTTATTAGCTACCTCCGTCCTTTCTCTCGGGTGTTTAGACATTGCGTCATTTCATCGCACATCTAAAGATTAATGCCATGACAGGCTACAGGGATGGTTTTACTTATTTTGTTGTATGTCACCCGAAACCCATACTGGGGACTTTCATATGAGTCTCCCGTCGTAATGCAGCACAGAGTTATAGCAACCCGAATACTATATGTGAGAACTTGTGTATTTTAACAGTAATTCTGCGAATCCATGATATGTCTGGTTTGTGATCATTGGCGTAGGGACCCTTCACTATTTTTTTGGCGGGCAAAACTCTGGGAAAATATCATATGTTTTTCGGGCCAATTATCAGAATGTCATCGTTAATTTTTTTTTCTGACTTGATTATATATAAACCAGCATCAGCTATGTATTTTCAGCTGTATCGGAAATTGTTTCATGTTTCCTCCAGAATGACTTGTTAATGTTGCTTCGCACTTGTGAAAATACTTCGTGTCATCTCAGGAACATCTTTTTCGTCAGAACGTCAATCCGGATGTTTTAATAAACTTTCAGTCATATTATTGGGATAGGAAAAACAAAAAAGCCATGGCTATTCTTTGTTATTTTTGTTTCAATGGATAAACGGATGGTTTTCATGGACAGTTGAGATGTATACAGATATCGAG
>JARFOD010160895.1:0-12006 GCA_031763545.1 Mopalia muscosa | reverse complement strand
GTTATGGGACGGACGGACGGACGGACCACGGAGAGTGATGAGAATAGCCCACAGTCAGAATGACTGTGGGCTAAAAAAAGGGATATGCTACAGTCATTACATTTTTTGCCAAAATTTGACAGGTCTAAAAAAAAAAAGGGATATGCTACAGTCATTACATTTTTTGCCAAAAATTAGTTTTTCATATAAGGCAATAATAGCATAGTTTGTCGAATGAGTTCTGAAGCCAAATTGATTATCATTTAGTATGTTATTAGTTTCTAAAAAAGTTTAAACTTGGTTTACTACAATTTTACTGAACCTCCCTCATTCCAAGAAGTGAAATCTGTATTGCAAGTTAAGTTAATTGGTTATTTACATGTTTTTGTCTTCCTACCCATTGTCTTAACAGACCGGAAGCGAATTAACTGTTATCCAATTGTTGTGTTTACAATACATACTGACTTTTAGTGAAATCCAAACCAATTAGTTGTCATAACTAGTCAGCTGCAGTACAATTTTTCAAGTAAATGGTTGCATTTTATCATGTTCATAACTCATTGGCGTGAATATTATAAAATTATGCAATGGCAGCCATATTGTTTTGTAGAATTCGTGAATGTAATCCCAATCCTTTGTCTGTGTAGAGTGACTATTTTTCAAGTTCTAGAGGGTTGGGAGGCAGCTTCCTGTTGCTGTGGTGCTCTCAGGGCTAAAGGGCAACATAAAGGTAAGCCGTTTTGTGTCAGGTTTTTGTCCTGTCTCCTCTCTGCTTGTTACCAGTGTGCAAGTAGGTTAACTAGCAGGCGCACCTTCATATGAGTGAAATAATGTTAAGTAGAGAATACCCAAAGCACACATATTTCAAATTGAAGTTATTCCATGAAATCTTTCTCTTATCATTTTCATCACATGTACTGGCATGAATATTGTTAAGTTATGCAATAATGGCCGTTCTGTTTTAAGGAATTGGTGAAATGCATTCCCATCCTTCATCTTCACAGGAGGAAGCTAGAAACCAAGGTTGAAGTAATCAGTTAATTTGTTTTCAAGCCAGGTGTTCACAAACATTTGCCAAGATAGGACAAACAATACCATTTCTGAATCCCCTTCCTCCCCCTCTCCTTTACTATAGCTTGTTTGTTTGATTGGGGTATAACATTTACTTAAGAATATTTCACTTATATGGCAACTTCACACTGTTACTTGCCTTATTAAAATAGAAAAACCGGACAGAACCCTTATAAAAACCACCTCCGAGCTTGCTGGAGCCACATCTTGTTTGCCTTATTACGATGGAAAACCGGGCGGAAACCTCATAAAAAAAAACCCTGCAATTGTTGGAACCACATCTTACGACTCACTCATATACCTGATGGTCAACAGACTCGATCCCATGAACGGTAATTTGGAGCAGGATTAGGAAGCGCACACGCTACCACTAAGCCACGGCCCCCTTACTATAGCAGCATGGGACAAACATATCTAAGTTGGTCGTCTTCTATATGCATATCCTGAATATGAAATGAATATTTATTATTATCACCAACTTATTTGGACTGATTAGTCCTCATCTCAGAAATATTGAATGATGCTTTTTGAGATACCATTTTAACCTCCAGATCACTTATGAGTCCTGATGCCCTGGCTTTCAGAATAGATATGTGTATGCTATAACCGGCTTTGTTCAGTGTGTCACATGCCATCCTCACACCTTTTTGCATAATTAAATACATGTGTATGTTACACTGATCCCAAATCACATGATTATTTACCACATTTCTATGGCACGAGACGTCGCGACCACTTATATATCTGATTGAGATGATGTAGACATCTTCAAATCCTATTCTCTTATCTAAATGTTCATTTTAAGTCGCAATTTTATGATACAATCATGTGACAATGTGCAGAACAATAATACAAAGTCAAATCATTAAAGAAATGTCTCTTTATCTCTCACATTTGTGTATGAATATAATGCAAAAAAATAATTTTCCTCTTAACATAATGCTTTATGAAATTTGTCTACCAACCATTTGTTTCTAAAAGGCAGGTAATCTAAAACTGATGTTTATTTTCCTGAGCTGAAGAACATTGAGCAGAACTGTGTTGATGATAAGTTAACATAAAGTGTAGAGCAATATCCAGCTCTGCGTCAAACCGAATGCAACTGAAAATGGCCTGAAAGTTTTACGTGTTTTCTGTTATTCACCAAGTAAACTCGCCCTAGCACGAGGAGTTAACCTTCTTAATCGACCTCTACTACTTAACGTCACAAACTCTGAGGAACTACTTTCATCATCAGAATTTTCTTGATAATGCACAGTTCTTTGTCCTCTATTTCTTGTTCGGCTCTGCTGTGAACTTTCAGAGTGATTTTTCTGTGAAGAGGAAAAACGAGGTTGATTGTGCCCTCCCGTCTCTCTAACTGATCTTCTCTTTGGTTGATTCAGAACATAATCTTCGTCATCGGTGTCATCGTAATCTACATCAGGCTCAACCTCCGCCTTATCAGACTCTTCATCCTCAGAATATAACACATGGGGCCGTTTAGAGCGGGGAGGCTTCTCGGCAGACTTTTTTCTTGCCTCATTACGTTTTAGTGTCTTAAGATTTGAGTTTCGTGTATTTCTCTGTGAGCGCCTTACCAATTTTTCCTGCTCACTGTTTGACTTCTCTTCCTCAAATTCACACTCAGTGTGAGAATCTTCAGAATCCTCTTCAGAACTGGAGAGAGCCGGTTTGGCCTGTGGAGCCCGAACTGTGGCAACTGTTCTTTTTCTGGTTGGTCTTGAATTATTATTCTTTAAACTGACACCCTCTATTTCCGTGTCTGAATTAGATGATAAGCTAGTGGATGAAGACACAGATGATGAAGACATGGTTATTTTTTTCCTTTTTCTTGTTCCAGTGGAAGATCGTGTGTTGTGCACTTGGCTATGTCCATTTGTTATTTGACTTGTGCATTCACTGTCTTTTGCAAATGATTGAGCTGTACTGCGCTTACATAGTAAGGACTTGCCAGGTTTTCTCACAGGAGTGTCTGATTCTACCTCTGTTGTACTGCCATTATGTTCATCAGTGACTACCATAGCTATAGTTTTATGAGAGGAGGGACCTGAAAGATCACCGACTGACATTTCACTACTCACAGAAGGTATAGTTTTCTTCACTGCTGTCACAGAGGCTTTGGAGGGTTGTGAAGCAGACATTCTGAAACAAGAAAACAAGATATATTTTATGAATATAATTGTATGTAAATACATGTGATAATGTGTCTGTGTCTATGTTTGATTGGGGTTTAACATCATACTCAAGGGTATTTCACTTATATGACGACGTGCCAGCCCAATGGGTGAAGGAAACCACCCTCGACACCACTGGCAACAAACAAAGACAGGACAGGACAATTACAGGTCGACAACAACAGCATGCAATACAGATGCCACAAACCAATTGGCTTCCTGTTCCCCTTTAGCTCTGAGAGCACCAGGGCAACATGAAGCTCCCTCCACCCGCCCGCCTTTCTAAATGAAGCGTGTTTTCTCATTGATTGTAGAAGTTGATGAGTATATCTTATTTTCTGATCCTTCATTGGATTAAATCATCCCATGATTATACGCATATGGTAAACCGTTATATCGCGGTTATTCCATTCTCTGCTTAGGTCTGACAATAAAACTATATAGGACTCCATGTAGTTTGCTGAATCACTTTATTATATTGTTTCTATTAGAAGATAATAGATAATACCATATCATTTAAAATAGACACATTTATTATAATTGGTATGTTTCTGGCCAAACTTACACCTAACAATATCGTTATGGATATTGTAAATTGAAGAGCAAAAACTATCAACAGCTCAAGATCCTCACATAATTTAATAGATCTGGAATTCAATATTGGTGAGGAACAAAGGAATAAAAATATCTGCTCGTGGAAGGTAATTTTTAGTTTAGTAACATGCAAGCAAAATAAAGTTTTAAAATGGACTTCCATAAACTAGTGCACTTGAGTATCTTAGAAATAGGAGGGTAGAGCTTGCCAAGGATGCATGATAAATGAAACATAAGACCCTGAGTGAGTTCAGATGAACTCAAAGATCCCCACACCAATCCAAAAAGGAGCCTCAGGTTTTCCAGAATCAGAAGGAGAACCATACTGCCTCAACATAATTCACTTTAGCCAATATGCTCAAACATAAGATGAACAAAGACACAAGTCAAATAAGTCACAGCCTATTAAAGCATTTAGGTTTAAGACATGTTAATAACCAAGGCTTTTACTAAACACATACGATAATCCCTATCTTATTTTGGAGAAAAAGCCAAAACAAAAACTGAAACGTTTAATTCATGGGAATAAGAATATAAAGCATACAAAACATGATAAATGCTATAAACTCCAGCAAAGGGAAGAGGGCAGATACAGACCAATCCAGTGAAAGCCTAACAGACCTGACATCTCAGGCACGGATTTTAAAACCTGAAGCAGTCATACAATGGCAAAGTAAAACACACAGGAAATCTGCATTATTTTGTCACATGACGAAAGGGTTACATCTCAATCTGTCTACAAGAAACTTGAAAGTCCCGTGTAAAACTAAAAAGAATCGTCATGAAATCTGAAAGACACCTTTCACTCTGTCTGGATCCAAGATGACAGAAAGGAGTGGATATAATTGACAATGGCAGAAATGAAGTGCAGTTGAATTCATATTTCTTGGTTGACAACACTCACAACACTTTAACCTCTTCGACCAAGTTAACACTGAAAGTGGTTAATGTTGAATGCTTTCCTAAGCTCTAACCCTACTTCCTAACCAGGTATGGGCAAGACTGAAAACTTGTTATCAAAGGCAAAAAAAATAGTGAAATACCCAAATCTGCAAATTGTTCACAGTATGAGTATCCTCAAAACAAAACCCAATTGCCAGGATCGACTGTCAGGAAAGTGTCCTGATAGAAGTTGACTGCAAATTAGGAGCACTTGAAACCAAGGAAAACTGTATCCGTAAAATAAACCCTCAGCTCATCAATCTTGCCGGCAAATGTATGGCAGAATGTTGATAAGTAGTTACAAACAACAGCCAAAAGAGGTATAACCATCAGGAATTGAGTAACAGTCACAGGATATTATAGTCTGAAACAGGGACAGAGTAACAAGACAATGAAGCAGAAGTTGTGTAAAAAATGGGTGTTGAGTAACAATAGGGGAGCTCACAAGTTGATAACGCACTGGACACAGCCGGAGACCAACTGCAAACTGATAGCTAATGCCCTAATCAGAAAACATACAATTGAGCTAACAGCAGATTTCACTGGAAGAAGAAATTTCAAATTGACCAAATGGAAATAGCTGTGGGTAAAGTGACAGGGGAAAAAATCAGACAAAACGGTTACAGTAACTGGAAAATGCAGTCACTAACTGATAAACAGGGAATCTTAAAGTTATCAAAAGTCGAATGTCAGTCAGCAGTTCCAAATATAACTCAACAGAAGTCTTGATGTAAGCAAATAATCTTGGTTCCAATAGTCGGTAACTCAGAACTGGACAACAACCAGGAAGCCAGCTAGAACTTTCAGACACAGACTGCAAACAACAAATTTAAGTGTTCATCTGACCAAGCAAGGGTTCTTGCTTTAACTGGAAGTCGATAACCTGCATCTCGGCAACTAAGATTTTTAGCTGAAATTTACTAGATTGAGCAACTGGACTGGTACAGGGCGCGGTCTATGGTGCAGAGTAAGCTCCATAACAAAATGTATACATAAGGCTTTAGTCAAATGTTCATTTTGTTACATTTCACTGAATTACTCAGGGAAGCTAAAGGGTCTTTGTCACAAGACTGTCCGCCTCACCGTCAGCATGTAAGTCGGTGGACTTTTATATTCGTCTGACTCAGTAAATCATGCAAGGGCATCTTCTTTAAAGGAGGTATCGGTCATGAGATCCCCTTGCTCACACCTTGATTCAAGACATTTGTATTAGTTCATGTGTACATGTAAGCACAAAGGAAACTACAAATTTTCTCAGTCATGATAACATGAGCTCACACAAAGGATCTCTATGAATGAGACATGCTGAATCGCAAAGTAATAAAGTTAATACAATTGCTATAAAGCAAACTGTGTATAAGCTTCAGATTTGTTTTATAAACCTGTTCTAGAACTGACACATAAATTCCATAATGCGGACAAAAACAGCTGTAATAATACAGGAAATTTCAGCAGGCAGGATAAACTTGACTTGACAGATTATAAAAATTGACGTAATTGAACAGAAAACTTCTCTAACCAACAAAAACGGCCTTCAAGATGGTGATGAAGGATAAAATAGTAGTGGAGATTGGGTGCACAGGTCATATGTCACTTGTGTATGTGAGGCTCCAGAATGATAATAGTTTTTCTTCTTCAAGTAACCATATCGATCATGATAGTGCACTAGTAAGTGGAAGTTGGTTTTATGACCTAAGCAATTTCTTGAGCACTAATAATATTATATATTTAATTATATTTATTCAAAAGGTACATCTTACTCTGGCTTTTTCTGTCTCCGTGAACGTATGACCAAGAAAATGATGATAGCAACCAGTACAACAATCACAACAGAGCAGACTGTTGCAACAATCACCACAATATAACTTTCTTCTTCTATCAACAGATAAGAGAAAAACATGATTCAGATTGAAATGTATTTACAATTTAGTGAAACACAGAGGAGCAAATTAAAAAGAGTACAAAAATATATGATGGCAAAGATATGACTTTACTTTGTTTTATACAATTTGAAAGAAATTTAACTATAAACGATGACAAGTTGGATGCCATGTCAGCCAAACCACCAAAAATAACTAACATGACATGCATAAATAATAGCTGTGCAATGAGAACATAAACTTAATCCAAAACAGTACAAAAATACCATACAGAAAAAGATTCAGAAAGCAATGCATATTGTACATGTACCTTTGGTTGCATATCCACCAACATATTCAGTTTCACTGCAACCTCCACTCGTACAGGCAAATGCTTTGACACTGATAACAAAGAAAATGCATTTAAAAACAAAAAATGACAGAAGAATTGACAACACACAACATTAAGATGCCACAACAGATATTGTCACCTCTAAGCTCTGACAGCACAAGGACAACAGAAAGAACCCTCCAGACTTCAGCAGTAACAAATACATTCCAAAAACATTTACACAAATTGCTGCACAAAATATATTATGAAAAATTACAAGCATCACAGTTTATAAGTGTAGAAAGAGAGAGTAAGTTTATGGGCAAAACAAAACACATCCCAATAAATACAAATTCCAACAACACATGGAACATACATGCAGCATGCTTCAATTACAAACTATCTTATGACCACTTCAACAAAGCAACTTATTATTAATAAATAACTTTCAAATCATTTTATAATTCTCAGTATACAGACATGCAAGTCACAAGATTTGATACAGGGTAACCCAGATAACTTTTTGTTTGATTGGTGCTTTACACTGACTAATGATTTGGTTCACTGGTTAGGGGTATGATGGTGTGCCAGCTAGATCGTTGAAGGAAGGCAGTTTATTTATCTGGTAAACAGTGCATTGCTCCCTGCATCTTTTAAATCAAGAGTAACCCCTATGTTTCAAGCAGGCCCCTGCAAATAGAGCACTACTACCTGTGGCTAGGAACAGAACATTGTTACCTGTATCAAGGACTCGAAAAAATGCAATGTTGACCAGGACCTGCTTGGCCATAGGTGAAATCTATTGCCTGGCAAACACCGGTGTAAACAAATTTTTCTTTCAAATCTTTCAAAAAAAAGACTACAGTTACTGATTTTTGTGTTGTTACCTGTAAATTTCCCCACTCTTTAATTGTCCATTACAGTAAACATTTGAGTCTTGAGAACAGGACGTATTAGACCCCACTTCAAATTTATTCTTGTCCATGGCCTGTCTCTTTTGTCGCACTGTTGATACAAAAACAGAAGTTATTCTAAGTTAGCATATCTTGATAGACAGACAGCTTGGTTTTAAACAAGTACACATTTTTTTGTAATTAAACCCTCCAGAGTCAACTGGAACCGAAAGGAGAACTAGAGCCTAAAGGCTTCGATATGGGGCTATTGCTTATGTGTCAAACCACTGACCTGATGTAAGATTGGGACTTAGTTTAGTTAACTGATCGTATAACATTGCTATTTGGTAAGATAAAAGTTTTTTTTTTAAATCAACCGATTATAACAGACCAGGTGCACAAATGACTTATGCTGAGCGAGGCCTTGGTTAAATACACTGATTGTTTCGATTAAATTCTTTCTTCATGGGGCTCCTACACTAAAGCACATATTTGTGTTTTTAGTTATTGTCTGTCTTCTTAACTCCATCTATAAACTATAAAGGTACTTCACGTAACAATTTCAAGTTATTGGTTCGCTTATTGGCAGGTGCGTGAAAAGACACAGTTAGCTGGGCTGGACTGCTCTGGGCAGTGTAAGTCCCCAGACTGTAGCACGGTTGACTTTTCAACATGAAAAATTGCTTGCAAATTATGTTGGGATATTTTTTCTATTCTAAGAAAATAAACATGTTTATAGCAAAAAGGGTAACTTAGGCCTATGTGTTCTCGTTTTGATGAAGTGAACAGGCAGAAAATTCACATGGCTTTCACAGAAATCTGGCTGGTCTGTATAGCATGTAGAAGATGCATGTAACTTTCATTCATTCTGTATTTACAACTTATAATAATTGTCAAGCGGTGTTTTGTAAAGACACTCCTAATACTACATATATAACATTGGCTTGATTCCCACACTGTTAACACGTTTTGTAAATTGCAATATACAAATAAGTAGCAGTTTAGAAAGGTTTGTTTGATTGGGATTTAACGTCGTGCTTAAGGGTATTTCACTTATATGACGGCGTGCCAGACCAATTGGTCCAAGAAACCTCCCTCGACACCACTGGCAACAAACAAAGGCAGGATGGGATAAATACAGGATGACAACAACAGGACGAAAGACAGACACCACCAAACAGATCAGCTTCCTGTTCCCCTTTAGCTCTGAGAGCACCAGGGTAACATGAAGCTCCCTCCAACCGCCCGCCACTTTAGAAAGGTGAAAATAACAATGAGCACCACTACAATAACTGATTGCAATATAAATTTGGGTTTAAAAAATTGAACAGTTCTAAAGATAAGCTCTGGAAACCAACGTGTGGCTAACAGATAAATGGAGAGATTAGTATCCAAGACTGCAGAAAGAAATAAAACATTGGCACAAATCAGTCTTATGAAATACTATTGGATTCATTCTGTGTTTAGTAATAGTGTAAAGACCAAAGGTATGTTAAAACAATATCCATGAATAACATAAAAAACAATAAAACCACAGACACAAGCAAAATAAACAGAAAACTAAATCAAGAAAATTTAAATTACACTCAAAGAAGGATGAGTTCATACATGTACAAATATCAACTGTTTGATTGTTTGATAGGTGTTTAACGTAGTACTCAAGGATATTTCACTTATAAGATGATGGAGTATCCACTTCACACTGTTCACAGACTTATCAAGGTTGAAAACCTGGGGAGCAAAAACCACCCCAGCGAGAACCGGAGCCGCAACATGCGACTCGCTCATATAACTGATGGTCAACAGGCGGACACGATCCCGTGAACGATAAATCGAAGCACATTCAGTTTATGAAGCGCACTGGCTACCACTCAGCCACAGCTGCGGCCCCCAAATATCTAGTCTTTATTAAAATTAAAATTTTTGGCATTTGTATTTTATTTGCTTGAGGTTTAACGTCATACTCAAGGGTATTTCAGGGTATTTCACGACAGATCTTCAACTTCACACTGCTCTGTTACGGTGGTAAACCAAGAGGAAACCTTGTAAAAACCACCCCCGCAATTACCTGAGGGTCAACAGACAGACTTGATCCCGTGAACGGTAAATCAAAGTTGGCTTTAGAAAGTCCACTGCCTAACCACTAAGCCACAGCAGTGGGCCAAATTTTTTATAAGATGCCAGGCACCAAGTATCTGTTTCAAATACAACCAGGGCTCGAAATAATTTTTGTTAATCCAGGGGCCATTGGCTCCTAACTGGAAGATTTCTAGGGGCCAAAATAATATTTTAGGAGTTTTATTATTTTTTTTAATCTGGGATATAAAAATATATATTATAAACCTGGTTTTATACTTCTTTCTTCTAAATTCTTTCATTGATTGATTGAGGGAAAATAGCAAATAGGGAAGTAATGTTTGTTTCAATTTGCTTGGTTTTAGTTAAAAGTCATGCTTAAGGATACTGTAAGTACAATATGTATAAATAATTATTTGTATGACTCAATTCGATGTTCTAAACTAGTTGTGAAAAAACAAGGTTGAATTACTTCAAAGAATTGAGCATGAAAGAGGCAAAACTATCGTAAAAAAGATCAGAAATACATTTTGCTCGTTTTCTCTGCTTTCGTTTTTGAGTGTACCGTACTTTGGAAAAATGTCTACTTCTCAGCTGTTATTATACCTACAGAACTAATTTTTTGCACATTTCATCTCAACATAAAGAACTAAAAAACGTTCAGGCAGATTTTGAATATCTTCTTTTTTGTTTTAGATATAGTTGTAAGAAGTTAAAATTTAACAATTTTGACTCATTTTCCGGATTTTTTATCATTAACACAATATTGCAAGAAAACTAAGACAAACAGGAAAAAAATGAATGATCGTTTTTTGGTATGTACGTTGAGGTAAAATTGAACAGTTGACGTAAATGGTGTAAAAGAAGTTGCAATTTGAAGAGGTACCAGAAAGTAGCTTTTTTTTTAGGCAAAATATTTTTTTCTGTAGAACTTAGTAGGATTTGATACATTGTTTGTTTGTATTATTCCATCTGCAAACAAACAAGAGCAATCATATCAGCTAGCTCATGCTTTATATCAAAATAATAGGTACAACTTTTATTTTAACATCATGAAACTCTGAAAGTGTAACAGCATCATATGTAACTAAGGTAACTTCTCAGTCAGCTCAAGGTTATCGCCAGTATGCTTGCGTCAGCGGTTTCTTGTCCCCCACACACTTTTGAATACGTATAGATTTGTTTTAGCGGTTTTAAGATCCCCGGCAACATTTGGGGATATTGAGACCAATAAAACAATTCTCCATGTGACTTATTCAAAATACCTTAAGTGTGGGGAGCTAGAAACCGCCTGTAAAGAACATGTCATAGTTGGAAGAACTCACCAAACAAGATCTAGTGGCAGAATTTCATCTTACATTGACTATTTTCAATCTACTATCTGATACATTTCAGATTCAAAAATGCCTAATATTAATACTGGATGAAATTCTGCGACTATAAGAGAATTTAAACAGATGGTAAGTAGTTTTATCGTTCACTCGCAATTTGTGAATGCATACGTTTTGCCCCCTCACCAAAATCAGCTTTCAGTCGCGATTATTTCAAGCCCTGCCATGGTTATGCAAACTAACTTTAGGAGGACACATATATAGTTTTCCCAAATCGTTGGCAGTTTTTATCTAAATCTGCATTTTGCTACTGAATTTTGTCATCTGATAATCATGAAGATTGTGTTTTAAAGCAAATTTACTTTATTTTTGACCACATTTATGTATTTAAAAAATCATAATCAGTAGACCAGGGGAAAATGAAAATGTAAGTGTATCTCTCAAAATTTTAAAGGACCAGTTTTAAGGTTATGCCAGAAAAGATTACAGCACAGGCCTTAATGAGTGAAATGAAAGTAGGATAACCCAATCAAACAAAATCAAGTTTTAGATTCATTCCACTTGAATTTGATATGAAAAGAGTCATATGACATATGTGAAGCTCCTATTTAAGAAGACAAAGAGTATAACGAGTTTGATCGTATAAAATCATAAAACCTTGTAAATGTTAGTATTTTTGTATTGTATTTATTAACCCAGTATAATTATATACAAAGAAAAAAGACAGATATATAATGCTAATACTGTTGGCAT
>JARFOD010160873.1:0-12007 GCA_031763545.1 Mopalia muscosa | reverse complement strand
AGTGGACAATCCGTCGTCATATAAGTAAAATACCCTTGAGTACGACATTAAACACCAATCAAACAACCAAATCTTCTCGGTTTTCCACCGTAATAAGTCAAGGAACATATGACAATTCATTTTTCGCTTCGCACATAGTGAAAAACCCTTGAGAACAACGTTCAACCCCAATCAAACAAACAATCTAATTCTAAAAAAGCTCCAATCTGATTGGCTGGGGTAAAGAGCGGTCATCCAAACATCTACCTTGGTTTTGCTCTCCTTTATGTGGAGGCCTCTCCCCTCCAGTATGCATGAAGGCCAGTTGGAAGCTTTGCATTTCAGCTGGACTCTCCAAACAAAACAAAATAGTATCATCTGCATACATGAATAAAAACCCATCGATCTTCCTCAAAACAAAAAATCATTAGAAATAAAACATATTTTAAGGTCATTTTTAAATGATGAAAACATTATGGGAGAAAGACACTCTTTCTGTATTGGGCCCATCTTCAGACGAAAGTACTTGGAATATTTATTATCCCATCTGACCCACATTTATACATTGATTGTATCAAACATTTTCCTGCGAATACCACATTTCAACAGTTTGTACCTCGAGGCTTTATAATGTATGGAGTCAATGCACGCCTGCAATCAATAAACAACAGAAGATCGCTTTCTTATGTACATATGGTTTATTATGAAACTGCTGAGCACAAAAATACTTCTGGTTTCAAAGGAAATCCAGACTCCTGGTGCATAGCTAAATGTCTTCTCTTGTCAGTGCAATACTGATTGATTGATTAGTATTTTATGCAGAGCTAAGGTATTTCACTGGTATGACGTCCATATATTCCAACAATAATTGACACTAGCAAAACCATAAAATGAGAAGTGCTTTGCTCTCCTCTTTCTCCAGTACGTAGCATTACAAATAATAATACTGCTTAATATTTAACTCTGAATAAAGAGTTAAAAAAACAAGAAAACAGAATGCATAAACTTAAAATGTACATAGTTAATTAAAAACAAAAGACTGATGGTAACCAAAATTAGAAATGTATAAAACGATACGAAGTATTATGTCAAAAAAGCACCTTTGATGTTGCCCGACCTGTGTGGCAATGACTGAATGTATTTATAGTATGACAAAAGCTGTACAGGAATAAGCTTTAAAAAAATCTAATGAAACTTAACAAGTTCAAGAATAATATTCAACGGTAGAATAACAACATTTTCTTTTCAAATAATATTGGCATTTTTTTGTTCATCTATTCCTGCATAAATATATTATACTGATACCGATACAATGTACTCATTTTTACTCGACATTATTTTCTTTCTTTGAAAAGAGCATATATGCTACCACATGGATTAAGCAAGAAGAAAATGAAAAAAAGACCTTCCGACCTTTGGCCATCAGTAATGTCCCATCAAATATTGATGCTGGTTCTTGCTCATTGCTACCCTCACCCTTCTTTATAGTTTTTGTGTATATTAATATTTTAGGTTGACATTATCTATATGTAGGTTGCAGTTTTGACACTACTGTTGTGAGCCAATGCCCCTTTTGCTTTTCCAAAAGTTTAATATTAACTAAATGGAAATCCTAGGATTGCACTATTATAAGCTTTGTTTGTTCGGTTTGGGTATAAAACCATATGTATTTCACCCAAATTACAACATGCTAGCCCAATGGAATCCTTCGCACACCACCACTGGTAACAAACAACAAGGGGTAGCCAAAAGATGTTATACAAGGACAAAATTGTCAACACAAATAATGAGAGCACCAGGGCAACATGAAGCTCTGTCCAACTCTTCACCATATTAGTCTGTCAACACACCTGTGTAGGCTGCCTTTATGAAGGAGACCATTCTAAAATATAATCTATTCTACTTCCTATATCGAGACATTGGCTCAACAATACACCCGGGCCATCTTGTTTTGTACTTCTTTTATTTGCTGCTCTGTGGCATACGTTGCCCCAGATATTGGCGGAAATCAGTGAGCAATGGCCTAGCATAGCATACAAGAGTTTTCTTAGTCTTGTTTATTATAGAATATCATTGATAGGAGACTAGACAACTCAAATTAATCAAATTCTAGAGATAATGAAAAATAGCAAAAATAACCAGCGCCTTTAAATTCATCTTCTAAATAATTACCCTACTTCTGTTTTATTTAAAATAGTTCATCTCTCAGATATAAAGGGCACCTATGAAGTGATCACAGAATTGAGCACCTTTTATATAAGTTAATCATGGCGGAGTTACATCCTTTGACAGTGTCATCTTCCTACATTCACAGCTCCTCTTTTGTCTAAAAGAAAAAAATGACATATTATTAATAGAAGCTTCTTTACATCTTTGAATGTTGAGTAATATCATAAATATATCAGAACTGTGTTATAAAAAGTGATACAATGGTTTATTTTTGATTAACCTTTCACAGGGCCTATCCGTCATGCAAGATATACTTGAATTTATAGTTTTGGGTTAGGGTTAATATTAAATCTAACCTTAAAGGACCACACAAAACCGTACCCTAAACTTAACCCAACCCTGCCCCTGAATTCATGTCATATTTTACATGACAGACAGACCATTCACAGGTTCTAGTCAATCTGTCGAACAGGATTAAGTCACATGATGTGGCTCTGACAATGGCAGGGATGGTTTTTACAAGGTTTCCTCTCAATTTTATATCGCATTAAAGTAAGAGACCGTGTGAAATGGACAATGTTTTAAAAGTATTAAGGCGGTTTGAAATAGAAAATTGATCATCATATAAGTGAAATGCACTACAAATTTAAACCACAATCAAAGTTAAAGCATAAAGCAAAATTCAACCTGTACCATTTTTCCTCTGGTGCATTCACAGTGAGAATCATAGTCCGACGGTTGAGGCACAAACTCAAATCCTTCAGCTGATGTTGGCGGGTTCTTCAACATCTTTGCATATTTCTGAAACAAGAGATATACATGTAGCAAGAGTATAAAAAAAATGCAACAAATTTCCACAAATGACACATAGTAAGAGGCTCAAAAAATATTTTTTCTAAGGGGGTAATGCAAAATTTTGATAGCTTAGACACCTATTCCATACATGCCTATAATGAGCAATTTCAATCCAAAAAGATGTACACGAAGGCATGGAGAGCAAACTTGAAAGGCTTCAAGACGGCCTTCATAAATAAACTTTAACAACCATATACTCATGTAGCAGACCATAAATGGTGTCCATCCGACTTATTTCCACAAGAAGAAAACACCTACAAGTACCACCTGTACCATAGCTCAGAGATCACCAGGTCACCGGGAGCCCACACCTACCACCTGTCCCATAGCTAAGACAGCACCAGTGAGCCCAGACCTGCCCCATAGCTAAAACAGCACCAGGTAGCCCACAACTACCATCTGTCCCATAGCTAAGACAGCACCAGCGAGCCCACACCAGCTACCTGCCACATATATGTAGCTAAGACAGCACCAGGGAGTCCCCACCTACCATCTGTCACATAGTTAAGACAGCACCAGGGAGGGTCCGAGTCCACACCAACCACCTGCCCTATAGCAAAGACAGCACTGGGGAGGCCACGCATACCATCTGTTCCCTGGCTAAGACAGCACCAGGTAGTTCACACCAACCACCTGTCCCCTGGCTGAGACAGCACCAGGTAGTTCACACCAACCACCTGTCCCATAGCTAAGACAACACCAGGGGGCCCACACCAACCACCTGCCCTATAGCTAAGACAGCACCAGGGAGCCCACACCAACCACATAGCTAAGACAGCACCAGGGTGCCCACACCAACCACCTGTCCTTATATTAGAGAACACCAGGTCAATGGGAGCCCACACCAACCACCTGCCTCTTAGCTCAGAAAATACCAGGTCACAGAGAGTCACCACCAACCTTTTGCATGGCCAAATGAGAGATTTGGCTTAATATTTCTTAACTTAAATTTATACTTAAAGAGATATTCTGGGCTGCAATAAAATGCAAATAGGTAAAACGGGCATCATTTTTTGTGTTCAATTATGCTCTCTAATTTTCTAATCGAGCAATGGGTAATGCACAAACTACAGTCAAATTTATCCATGCGGCCATGTCTTAGGTATTTTTATCATAAAACAGAAGAGCTACACAATTAAAGAACAATCAAATATCTTTCTTTTCAAAATACTTGCCTACATCATGAGACCTGTAGAGTCGACTGTTTAAATCTTTGACAGTAGACTCCAATGACCTATATCATTGGTTCAAACGTGTTATTAACCCATAGTCGCATGACATCATGGACAGGGTTGGTCATGCCCAAAATGTCAGTTTAACACTCTTTTTTTTTTAATAAAATGAAGAAACAAAGAAGTCGATGCCATATTTAGGTATTTTAATGGTAACCTTTCAAGGAACAAAGAGGTTATTTTAGTTGGGAGTATTGCTTTAAGTAGCTTTATGGGTACGGGTCCAGATCACAGGAATCAACCCTCAACTACCCCAGTTTACTAGAATAGAATTACCTGAAAGAGTATAACATGGTAGCAGAAGATACTGGATGGTTCAAGGTTATTCCTCACAAACTCCTGGCCAGATTGGGCTATCTTCTCAGCCTGAAATTTCATAGAAAAATTATATTTGATTGTGCTTTATACTTTGCTAAAGGGTATTTCACTTATATGACGGAGGTGTATCTCAACAATAATTGACACTAGCGCAGAACAAGATGTGAAGCGATTCCATAATGTTGGAAAGTGAATTTTTCTCCAGTGATAAGTAAAGACAGCATTGCCACTCTTCAAACAAACTGCCATTAGCCAGATGAAGTAAGTATTTACACTAAACTGTGTAATGCATCAAATTAAACAAATAACAAAAAATAAGTTGTACAAATAAAGTTTTAGTATAAATTTTGATTCATTATTGATTTGCGATTAACTGCAAAGTTTATGGTATTTGACTTGTTTAATACATGTATATCATACCACACCGATACCTTGGTAATAAATTCATAACATGCATAGTGTTTTGCTGTATTAGCATCTAGTGTTCACGAAGTGATAAGTACTGATAACTAAGACATTATGACAGTTCTTTAACCACACTTGAACCAAAGAAAACAAATAGGCTACAATGACATCAGTGTTTTCTATTGGATTATGCCATTTTGCAAGGGTTTACAGAGGTCACCAAGTAAATGGAAAGGTCACATTTGCCAGTTACCCAAACAAGCAAAGAAACAGCCGAGAGCTTGTCCTATTTTATGTGTCAATGTAACCTTTAGTCCTAAATGCATATAAATTCAATTTTGTAGCTGTTTCTCTGTTTGGAAACCATTAGGAAGCAAAATTATACAAAAGTCAGTAAAATACATGTGCCATAACAAAATTTCATAACTTTTACTGGGTACTAGTACAGGCATTTCAATTGTTTATACAAACAAAATGATTACATTCACACCTTTGCATCATTATCCTTTGCCCATTTGAGTTTCTCCATTAAGTCACTGATGTCCTTTTTTAATGGAATATAATGTACATCTGGAATCAAGCTCCGATAAAAGAATTCATAATAAATGGACTCCTGCTTAAAGACTAGAGCATCCCCGGCCAGTAGATATGGCAGTCTGTAAGCTGCTACTGTCCCGTCTAGGTTTATTTGGTATTTAAACTGAAATAAATAAATAATGGCTCATTAAATTTAACAATAAAAATAATTACAAGCAAGCAACATAGTGAGAAAATAGACTAAAGATTGCTATTGTTTTCTTATTTTTAATTTTAACCTTCATTTTTGGTAATTAAATTAAACTTTGATTTCAAATCAATATTTACAGAGCAGACTGTCAACACTGCAGTCAAATTTGAAACTAGCCCTCGCAGAATGGCATATTTTTCCAACTGCTACAATCGTTCTTTCAAAATAGAATTTTTTCACTAATATGAGCGTGTGGCAGTCCAATGGTTGAAAAGAAATCACCCTTGACGCCACTGTCAAGAAACTAAAACAACACAGGAACCATATTCGCTGTATGTAGAATCTGGTGAGAGGTTTTTAACCTGAAAATGAGGTTTTCCTATAGCTTTGAGAGCACCAGGTGCCAGCTGATCAAAGCATGATTAAATTTTAGAGTTCATCTTAATCATGAGAATATGTACCCATTTTTAATCAGAAGACATTCTTGTAACAGTTTCTTCCAAAAAAATCCACAGTGCACACAGACCAAACCCAATATTGAAGTTTTTGTTTTTTATATGTGATAAAAAGCAGTCGGAGAAGTTTAAACATATATAAGTTTATTGGGAAAATTAAATGGTTTAAAATCTCTTAAGAAAGTTAAGGCACAACAAATTAAAAACTTTAATTATTTCCCAGTTAAATTTCTTAGGTCTTTTTATACGTACTTTAAAAAAATCAAAGAAGGACACAGGTTTGACTATTTCTCCATATTTATTCTTGTCCTTTGGGAAGAAAAACATGTGTGTTAAAGCGGCATCAATCAACTCTTGATTCTTTGTTCCCAGGGCAACCAGATCAAGGCGTGCTTCATGACTATCACGCCCCCTCCAGAATGCTTTTGGTTCTTTTTCTGACCATTTCGGCCCAGTATTGCTTTGTACAGAGAAGAGATCAAGTGTGGTCCTAGAAGACACAAAAAAAAAGCATTTATAAAACCGTTTGGTTGAATTTATTAACCCTTTGTAAGATTTATATATCCCTTCAGCTAAAATTATAGAACCTTGTTACATTTATAGAACCTTTTGGTTGGATTTATGAACCTCTTTGGTTGGATTTATGAACCTCTTTGGTTGGATTTATGGACCTCTTTGGTTGGATTTATGAACCTCTTTGGTTGAATTTATGAACATCTTTGCTTGGATTTATGAACCTCTTTGGTTGGATTTATGGACCTCTTTGGTTGGATTTTTAGAACTATTGGTTGGTTTGTTGAAACATTCGAGTGCCAGGAAAAAATCGCAAATTTGTGCTACAAAAATGCTGCCCTTGAAATTACACTCAAAATAGTTTCATAGCCACAAAATAATTTATTTTATTTCAAGAAATTTATGTACATACAGTACAGTTACATGCATCCACAGCTTTAAGCATCCATGTTCTTAATGAGTATGATAAGAGTTACGCCCCTTAGCTAAAAATAAACATTATCCCCCTTGAGTTGAATTTATCTGCTTCTTTCAAAGAAACGATCCAAAAGAAAAGAAAACACTACATGTATAAATAAATCACTTATATAGTGGCACTGGCATAATTGGCTGCAATCCTCAATCTGGTAGAGTCTGTATTCAATCACTCTTCACCTGCATCAGTTTATACATTTTAATTGAATCACTAGAAAACTTGTATAATTCTAGCAAGGTGAGGCAAGACAGGTGAGATTTCTTTCCCATCTTTAAGTTTCATAAAAATAAAGCAACTAGATTAATCAATCAATTATTATATTATTATTAAGTAGGCTTTATCTTCGTCACCCTGGAAAATGCTGAACTGAAAACCTGTATCATGTATATATTGCATCAATATTCTTCTTTAATGCTATGTGCTTGCCTTTGTTCCTATCCTGTCTTTACTTATTAACAGTGATTGGTTATTAGTTCTTCTTTGTACAATGAGTTTGGCATACCACCAGACGCAAAAATTAAAATTATTAGTTTAACTTACAACTTAACGAGAACACCTGTTGTATTCATTAATTGTTTATGATAAGTTGACCTAATGCATAATATACACTTCCTACCTTCCTAACATTTCCAGGGTGGACTCTGTGATATCATACGTCGGCATGATAATGTCATTTGTATCATTTGAACCACACCATGAAAACAGAGGTATCATTTTCTGCCTAGCATTTTTCTTAACTAAGGGCCAATCTCCTAGATTTGTGAAAAACTCCATATCGGGTAAAGTGACCTAAAGTGAAAGAGAAAGAAGACTCAATTCAATGGAAGATTCAAAATGTCAAAAAGGGAACGTGGCAGGCAATCATTTGCCCTAAAAACGATTGAGTATACATCATCTTTTTATTAATGTCACAATTGTAGAGAAACCTCTTTCAAAGATTAGAATTACCTCCCTTGCCAACATTGGCCATATTAACCACAACTAATGTTTATTTCCTTGTAACTGACACTTGTTCTGTTCCAGTATGTGGTGAATAAAAACAAAATGAACTTCTTAACACTATAGAAAGAAATAGTGATAAGTGATCATACCTTTCTTGTAATGGAAAGAAGTATATTATCCATAAACATCTTAAAACCTACATGCTGACCATATGTCTTCCGATAAATCTAAACATAAGAAAACATAGAAAAAGCTCAGTTCAAATGTACACATGGGCAAAACTTAGAAAGGGGATAACTTGATTTTTACTCATAAATTACTGTGACATGTAGTTTAATATCAACCTTCATAAGAAAAGTGTAAGCTTTATGGAAGTAATCACAGGATGTAATTTTTCTCATAAAATAAAGCAATCTAGTTAATTCAGAAGTAGTGCTTCTCTGAAAACTCAGAAAGGTGAGAAAGGACAACTTGATTTGTACTCACAAGTTACTGCTACATGTAGTTTATTATTAAACAACATCGAAGCGAAAAAAACAACAAGAAAGATATTCATGAGAAAAATGTAAGCTTTCTGGAAGTCATCCCAGGATGTAAGTTAATACAAATAAAGTTTTGATTATAGCTTGTGATGGATTTTTCTCACAAAATAAAGCAATCTAGTTAATTCACAAGTACTGCAACTCTGAAGAACAAAAGACTCAATCTAATCTGACTGAATATTTCAGGTTTATTTTGCCATAATTATCTTTAGCAGTCTTTGATTCTTTGCACTACTTGTGTACTATGTTAAAATTATCAGTGGAACTAATGACTTCTAGTTTATTCAAGGCATGTTTAACATGCAAACATGAAAATTTGAATGATCAAAATAAAAAATGTAAAAAATAAATCTAGAAAGAGTAAGATTTGTTTGTTTGAACCCCATCTTGATGCTACTGGCAACCAACTAAGACATGACAATTGCATGATGCCAAACGATTTGTTTGTTTAATGTCATACTCAAGGGTATTTCACTTATATGACGACGGACACAAAAACAGGACACAACAAACAAATCTGCTTCCTGTTACCCTTTAACTTTGGGAACACCAGGGCAACAGAAAGCAACCTCTTTTCTCGCCGAGGGAGTATTCTTTAGGGCCATGGCCCACCTGCTCCCTCAAGGGGCGATACCAAACGAAGAGATTATCGGCTTTGTATTGACACCACCAGGGCAACTAAAGGGAAAGTTCCTAAAAGCAGACCTTAAAAAAAGTTGTTTCCTTAAATAACTTAAGTAACTTAGTATAACGGTTTTGTTTATTTTTTTGATTCAGGTTTTAGGTCATACTCAAGGATATTTGCCTTATAGGACGACGGATTGTCCACTTCTTACTGTTCCTTGCCTTATTATGGTGGAAAACTGGGAGGAAACCTCGTAAAAACCACACCACGATTGCCGGAGCCACATCTTGTGACTCACTTATATACCTGATAATCTACAAACGGAGTAGAATTAGGAAGCGCAAACACTACCACTAAGCCACGGCTGAGGGCCAATATAACAGTTTTTACTGGCTTATAACAGACAAATGTAAAAGCCCTTACCTTATTATCTATAATTCTATACTGACACAGACTGTGCATCCCAGCTTGATTGAACCTACTAATAGCTGCCTTGGAAACCTCCTCAATGTCCACAGAATTAAAGGGAGATAAATCTTCTTCTATTTGGTCGTATGTGCTTGGGCATTTCATAAGCTCCAGCCACTTGACAGTATCTTTTACGGGGCAATCACACTTCTCATGATAGACCATACCTGGAATCATAAAACAGGGCAGAAGTGTAGTTCCTAACAGGTATGTTTGTTTGTTAGATTGGGGTTTAACTTCATACTCAAGGGTATTTCACTTATATGATGGATAGTCCACTTCACACTGTACTTTGCCTTATTATGGTAGAAAACTGGGAGGAAACCTTTTAAAAACCACCCTCGCAATTGCTCACATACCTGATGGTCGACAGGCGGATTCGATCCAGTGATCGGTACAGCGATTTGTTTGTTTGTTTGATTGGGGTTTAACGTCGTACTCAAGGCAGTACATCGAAGCAGGTTTAGTAAGCGCAGATGCTATCACTAAGCCACGGCCGCCGGACCTAACAGGTAGGGTCATTAAACATTTGATAATAAATAATTTATCTTTCTGTATAACATAAACGTTTGAGGATAATTTTAAGTCAGTTTAGTTATAAATAATATTTATATGGAAAGGGTGTCTCTGACCAGTATTAAAGTTACATTATGATCAGCCTTTTTTTAAAATTCTGCTTTGGAAACAAAAATTTATGTAATCTGGTCTACCATGCATATTGGGTGGAGCTGACCCTTACTCAGTTCCATACATGATCTTACTATATTTCTATATTTTTCAAAATGGTCATTTTGCTTCCCTTTTTTAAAAACTGAGTGTCCAATTTTTTTTAGTTTTCCTATCTCCTGCATGTTAAATTTCTTAAAACACAGTGTCTAAATGAGGCAATAGTTGAGTGTCCAAAGGTTGGGTGGACACCCTGCTGCCTAAGCCTTTGAGGTGACCCCTTATATAGGAAGTTGGCAGGCACACACCAAGATCAATGTCTTACTACAACCAGCTACATTTGAAGCAAGTTTGATTACAAAATATGAAAAAATAAATTTCAAGTAAAGTGCTGAGAACCAAATTTAGCCTTTTTAATATAATGTATCAACAGCTAAAAAGATGTCTACCAGTGGAAAATGAATAATAAAATATGAATAATAAAAGCAGACTTAATTTAATAATGAGTTTTAAATCAATAATTACTAGGCTACACTTGGCTGTGTTACTCTTACCTGAGAATGCATAACATGTAGCTAGGATCAATTCCCAATCAATAGTCAATTCACTAAATAATCTATTATTACATGCAATACAGGATTTATGCCTGAAAGACCAAACAAGCATACTAATTTGAGTATAGCAGGAACTCAAACTGAGCAGCTTTTAGATACTTATTTAGAATAAATATGGAAGGAAATAAAGCCCATGTTTAAAGAGAAAGTGTTATTTTTTTTTCTCCAGCTATTTTGCCCACAGCAAACTGTGGCAAAGACATATAAATATTTTTTAAAATGTGCAATATTATTGGTTTTATCATTTTGTTGGGACATTAAATAATGCTATCCCATCCATTTTTTGCAATAAACGATACTTACAATTAAAATATGAATTTAATTATATACATTTGTTCACAACAAATACATGTACAGGGTTGAGTATTGCAGTATATGCAATGGTGGCCTACAAAATGAGACATTGATCATGACCCTGACCCACAAAATGAGGTATTGATCATGTCCATGACCTACAAAATGATGCACTGATCATGTCCATGACCTACAAAATGATGCACTGATCATGTCCATGACCTACAAAATGAGGTATTGATCATGTCCCTGACCTACAAAATAATGCATTGATCATGTCTATGACCTACAAAATGAGGTATTGATCATGGCCATGACCTACAAAATGAGGCATTGATCATGGCCATGACCTACAAAATGAGGCATTGATCATGTCCCTGACCCACAAAATGAGACATTGATCATGTCCCTGACCCACAAAATGATGCTCTGATCATGTCCCTGACCCACAAAATGATGCACTGATCATGTCCCTGACCAACAAAATGATGCACTGATCATGTCCCTGACCCACAAAATGAGGCATTGATCATGTCCCTGACCCACAAAATGATGCTCTGATCATGTCCCTGACCCACAAAATGATGCACTGATCATGTCCCTGACCAACAAAATGATGCACTGATCATGTCCCTGACCCACAAAATGAGGCATTGATCATGTCCCTGACCCACAAAATGATGCTCTGATCATGTCCCTGACCCACAAAATGATGCACTGATCATGTC
>JARFOD010160862.1:0-12007 GCA_031763545.1 Mopalia muscosa | reverse complement strand
CCTTTAGCTCTGAGAACACCAGGGCAACAGAAAGCAACCTCTTTTCTCGCCTCTTACGATCGACCGAGGAAGCCGAGTATTCTTCAGGGCCATGGCCCACCCACTCCCTCAATCTAAGCATGTTCAGTTCAGCAAGTGCACTTGCTATCACTGAGCCACTGAGTATCAAATGAGACATTATTCTAATTTATGTATGGTAGTTGCCAAATTTGTCAAAAACAGGTAGCAAACTACTGATTATTATCTTTTTTATTTTGCCTTGAATATTTTGAGTAGATAGGGTTACGAGACAATAATGTTTCCACCTTTCCTTCAATTATTTGATCATAAACTCTCTAATTATAAACAAGAGAGACAGTGATAACACTAGCTGTAGAAACTTAGTAAAATGATTTGAATTTTGAGTAAAATAATTGTCACAACTAATGTTCTAATTATTTATAGATTCATTTTTATTACCACATTCTGCTGCTACGGATGCTAAACCTCCATATAAGAATGGTCTCCAATCGTTCATTCTATTCCCACCAGTCAGTGAGCAGATCTCCTTCCAGTTACAACAACAACACTATGGGTAACCTGTTCAGAAACAAACAGTTAGTCTTCATAATATTGTCATACTAGTAATACAATACACCATAGCCTTCATACAATATAGCCTTCAGACGTAAACAAAAAACACGTGGATGACTCAGTCTGATGAAATCAAATCAGTTTGATCAAAAGGCTTAAGATATTTACATAAACAAGGCAAGAACATGTAATAGTAGTTACATGCCACAGCTTAAGGCTTCTTCTGAAAACCAGATGGTCACAATTTGTTATTTAGTTACATGTATCTTGTTTGCCTCGCATACAGCTGTGAATAATGTCAAAGAATGCAATAATGGCTTATTGTTTTGGAGAATTAGGTGATATCACTGATATGCAATCCCAACCCGTGTCTTAATAGAAAGAAACTACATGTATATTCAAAGCTTGAAGTTAATCAGTCAATTTGTTCTCAAGTTTTCTGACATGTTCAAATCATTTGCGAGGAGGGAAGGGCAGACAGTAGGACCCCCCCCTCCCCCCTATAAATCCCATCCCTACCCGATTTGTTATCAAACTCTGTATGTAAGCTTATTCTTTGATCCAGCAAAGCAACTGTTATTGTTATCACACCTGTGAGGCTTTACACTACATGTATATATAGGATAAATTTGCTTCAGCTTGCCTCCACTGTGATATCACCGGGATGTTATGTTAGGTACTCTCGTTAGGTTTCAAACAGTTCTAATATCTGAACTGAAATGTTGCTCGGCAATAAATCCAGATGTTGAAATCGAAAACCCCTAAACCCCACAAAAATTATACAAAAAAGATGATTAAAATATTGTGTGCACTAGAATACAGTTCAGTGCTGTAATCTTTTCTGGCATAACCTTAAAATCAGTCCTCTAAATATTTGCATTTTCCCCTAGTTTGCTAATTTTTTCAAATATAAAAATGTGTCTGTGAAAAATAAAGCAAAATTGCTTCAAAAAACAATCTTCATTGATAGTTGGATGACAAAATTTATCACAATCAGTGGCGAAATGCAAACTTATTCAAAGACTTTAGGAAACCTTTAAATCAGTCAAGTTGGCATAACCATGGGGAAACCCTGTTCTGTTCGTTCTCCCCAACAGCACATGCCTGGCAATATGTAGCACTTGTTATCAACCTCAGGCACTATGGTGTAGATTTGAGAAAATTTGACCTCTAAATTGGCAATCAGCTTAGCTGTAAGTCAGACAGAACACATGTCATAAATACAATGACCTGTACATGTCAAGTGCACAAAAGGCATTCACACTCACTCAACCAAAGCGGCACGTACTCTGGCGGCTTTTTTTTTAAACATATTAATTGAGGTGTGAATGGTGATGGCATATATTCTAAAAGATATCTCGGAAAATAAGAATTTCTGTTCAACACCCATCAATCATACATACATGTATTCACAGAGCAGACGATGGCAAAATAAAGCCGAAATATTCAGTCAAAATAAGTCTTTCATTCTTCGGAGTTGCACTACTTGAGTATTATGTTAAAATTATCAGTGGAACTAATGTATTCACAGGATCCTTTGCTAAATGGGTTGTTAGAGTAAAGGACAGATCTAAGCTACAGTTTTCAGGAGATGTCAAAATGACAAATGCAGTTTTGTCAGGCAACTAAAAACATATATGAACCACTTATAGGCCTTTCCCTGCTCAATGGTGCAGCTATCTTTGAAAGTAGTGAAATTTGGTGCAAATATTATCAAGCTGACCTAGATGTAACGCCTTTCAACAGGGGAGTTAGATAACTTCAGGGTGTGACATTTTTTTTCAAGCTACCTGTCCCATAATTCTATTACCTGAACAATTTTGCTGAAATTTTTTAATTTTGAACAAAATTTAATTACATAATGATAGGTGTAATTGCTCAAGCAAGTTGTGATAGGAATTGCTATGGATTAATTTGTTTTACCTAGGAGATATAAGCTTAGATATAGTTTGTGCATCGATGAAGGGTAATTGAAAATGAAATTCTTTGTGAAACTTTTTTCAAAAGTGCAACTATTAATAGTCCAAAAATAAAACTATTGGATTTGTTTGTTTAATTGATTGGGGTTTAATGCCGCACTTAAGCTTATTTCCCTCACATGACAGCATGTTTTTATCTTTTTGAGGGTAGGGCTATATAAGCTGAGACAAAAATATCTGAGTCTATTTTCATATTCATCAAGCTCTATGTTACATTTGCAAATTAAATACCATATCTGTTGAACTCAAAACATTGATCGTTTGAATATATTCTTGTAAAAGAAACATGTCCAAAGTATATTTTTATTGACTCCCCAAAAAATAAATAAATAAAGTTTCAGCTCTTCTATTATGCCATGAACTTTTCAAGACTGGTAAAAACAATTTTAAAAACTGATTATATTTTTTTAATATTAACATGAAAATAAACAAGTAAGAAATTTGTTAAAGAAATTAATTAACAATATAAGACTTTGTTTTTTTCAGTATGAATGCTTTGATTTGCATTACTAAGGCATTTGTGGACATTTGGTGTGAATTTACATGATGTTGCAGATGAAACGTTTCAGTTACGTTTCTGCGATCAACGGTTAGTTTATCAACTTGAATTCTATGGGAAAGTTTCATTATGAAGTTGTTGTACATTTTGGCGCAGCCTATGTTAACCCTGTTTGATCACCGCATAAGAAATCTTTAATTGCGAAGCAGTTTTTTGCAAAGTTTTACATTTCTCGCTATTTGCATTTTGGTCAATCTGTGGGGTTTGCACGTCGGGTTTAGAACTCATTAATTACGAACAAGCGAAGCAGTGTTTTTCTAGTGATGCCTTCTCCAATTTTCGGGAAAGATTGATGCACTGTAGTAGCCAAAGGAATGTAGATCAGAAACATGCCCAAAGGTGGAGAATGCATTACTAAAGCTTTTCTGTAGAAGTTTATAATAGTAAATCTCTCGAGGGTGCTAAAAGTGTCCACAAAGAGTACGAGTGGCCTCCCTTGACCAAAAACGAAACTGAATTACAGAGGATACGTTTCTAAACTAACAAAATATTATTCTGTCATAAATTTACTATTTCAAAGGTAAATGTATTCTTTGATATCAAGATTACAGGTAAATAAACATATTTTTTATGAAAATGAGTCCCCTGTCGCGTGTGACAGGTACGTTTTTACCTGTCCCACACGTGAACATTTCGCACCCTGTAACTTTAGATAGTGAAATAATAATGCTCAAAGATTTGTTACTTGCTTTGATTGCTTCTTGTATAAGACAGTATGAGGTGGGAATTCTATTATGAGTTATAAGTTAACATTCAAAACTTTATTGCTCAAGTAGTCATCCACCTTCAGGCTTGTCATGCTTTACATGGTATGGTTAGCCAAGTCATTAATTGGATGAACATTCAACAGATTATTATAACAAAAAGATATCAGCTTCATCTTGCTCCTTTATCTGTGGTGGGCGACAGAAAGCTCTCTGCCAGGTATTGTACACGACGGCAGGTCTGACAAACACTCGCATATATGTATATACATCATTTTAACTCTGATGTGACATGTAGTCCAATAGACAGATATGATACATGTAGATACATGCAGTTCTAGCTACAAACGAGTTTGATCTACACATTGGACCTGCTGTGCACATGATGTGCCAGGTAGAAATGTTCCAGTTCATTCTGATAGACACGTATACAGGCCTCTCGCGAAACGCGAGTGATCAGTCGCACTGGGCAACAGGAGGTGTCCTCACCCAAGTTGAGACGATTAAGGACATTGACCGCTTACTCACCTGTGCAATTTAATTTCATTGACAACTTTAACAACATTAAAAACTCTCCACAGCTCGCCTAAAGCTAAACATAGTGGATCACTGGTGGATCACTCGCCTATATTTTATTCATTGAGAGCCCTGTGCATGTAGTTCATTGCTTCTGTGAGCAGTTTGTATGCATAGTACATGAACATTTACATTGAATAACTGTCCTCTAATAACCGCATCATGATATGGGTTGCTTGTTTGTTTGATTGATTGGGGTTTAATGTTGTACTCGAGGGTATTTCACTCATATGACAAGTCACAACGGATTGTCCACTTCACACTGTTTCTTGCCTAATTACGGTGCAAAACTGAGAAGCCTCGTAAAAACCACCCACACAATTGCCGAAGCCATATTGTGTGACTCACTCATATACCTGAAGGTCGACAGATCGACTCGATCCTGTGAATGGTACATCAAAGTAGGCTTGATAAGCACACTCGCTAACCACTAAGCCACAGATGGGGACAGAGATTATTTTAAAATGAAGTGATGAATTAATTGCCTATATGCTTAGAGCTTTATTTAAATTATTTATTTTTGGTTTACGTCATTATAGACCACTTGGTTTTTGGAAGATATCTTAGGTTTTTGAAGCCTAGAATCAATTCTATGGCAAGATTGATTGATTGGTGTTTCTATGCTTGCCATACTTCAGGGTATTACACTAATATGATGTCAGTGCATTCCGACAATAATTCACACTAGCATAACCAATTGATAGACTAAGAGATATCTGATTTACAAGAAACAAATTAAAATAATGGGATTTTGTGTACAGGTATATTGTATTAAGCTACATGTACTGTAAGCTTACATTGTATTGATCAACAAACCATTGTAATAGAAGCAGAGTTCTGTATATCTAAATAGTGAATATCATACAATGTAGACTACGGTACCCTTCGCAGACCTGCCTGCCAGAGAAGAATTTTACCTGTAAAGAATTTGTTATGGAGTATTTTCTTACGATTTTGTGTATTTTTGTGTTACAGCAGAGCACACAATATCAATTTCTGTGTGTATTTTGATGGCCTATTGCCGTATTGGTGTAATATAATATAATTTATAAATGATGTGTACAAAATACTCCAGAATAGACCGGATAGGCAGGGCTGCCCTTGTAACTGTTCTCCATTCCGATTATCTATGATTTTTTAATATACCTTTCTTTTATAAAATGTCAACTGTAGTGTATGTATTATGTTTAAGGCCTATAACTGTATAACATCCTAAAGTGAAAATGATATATGTACATGTATGATGTATTACCAGCTTACCTGAGCTGTTGTGTAGTGCAGCTGAACCACGTGTAGAAGAAAACACCTATTGAGAAGAACAGCCTGAAGGCTTCGATACAGTAGTAGGTCACTTTAGTACAGTAACATGGAAGTGAGGTCTTTATCGCGGTCTCGTGGTCCAGTTCACGTGAACGTACAGTGCTTCTTCAATGATAATAGCGTTTGTATCAGTCAAAATACTCAAAAAACGGCTTAACAATCTTGTTTCTTTGGTAACATATTGAAGGCCTTTCGGGTAAACAAGTTGTTTTCAGCTTAGAAGTGCATGATATAAATGTAGTAAACTCTTTCACAGACAAACAACCGGCGTTTTACAAGTATCGACAGGCCGGTGAAGCGCGACTCGACTATTCAGTCTATTGATACAGTTTTTCGAGTTGTTGATATTATTGTTCCATCAAAGGTAAAAAAAATAAATGTGATAGACAGCGCCGTCTCGTAACACAAGAAATTATCTAGGACCTTGACAACACACTTCTTGGATTTCCGCCAGTTACCCTATGTTTAGAGCAGCGTTACAACACCGACATCAACACTGACAGGCCGCGAAAATTTATTCGCACCACGTGGCCTCTAACATCAATGACAACAAGCAAGTTATCTCCCCTTTCCGTTTAGCTTTGTATATACAAAGTAAACTCCCCTTGATTTAACAAATGATCCGATTTTTCTTCTTGTAGTATAATGTTAATGTGTAAATTTCTCTTTCAACTCAAGATATAGACAGATACCATAGTTAAATAATTTATGACCGCCCTTTAAAATTATTTAAATTGCAGCTGAATCGGGATCTTCAGAACAAAATTTTACATGCTTTTACAGAGCACAAATACTGACAAGCCGACTTACAAATTGACTGAATGACTGACAGACAGACAGACAGACAGTGTGTTTCCTATAATTATTTATCAGTGTACTTCTTAATATATGTAATAAGATGTTGTGTATATATTTATAATATATTAGATTTTGTTTTGTGTGTGCTGGTATATATGTAATTAGTTGCTGTGTATATATGTCTTAGATTAGAGTTTTTGATTTGTGTGTGCAAGTGAGTGTGATTGAGAGGGCCTCAGGGAAGATCAACAATATGTACTGCAGCTATAGTACATTAACCTCTCTTGAGATGTCTGTAGGTTACACATAAGGCCTAAAAAAAAGTTTTGTTTCCTCTAATGGCATGAAAAAAAATTAGGCTAGGCAAGCAGGATTTGTTTTTTTTTATTTTGTCAAATTTTTGGGGTTTTTTTTTTGTGTAAATGTTGTACAGAACAGTAAGTATTAAATAAAACTGATAAAGATGCTCGAAAAACATTACAAATACGAGTTTGCTATCAAAATATACCATTTTGTGAAGGTCTTTTGAAAAAAAAAATAAATAAAAATAAAACTTTAGACTCTGAGCTATTTCATTGGGTCAGAAGGGGTAGAGGCTTAACACAACTCGATATGATAGTAAGGTTTAAGAAACTTGTCTCTGGGGTTTATCTAGAACATAAGTTGATTCATTGACTTTAATTTATCTACATCCCTGTGCCAGTGCTTTTTAGAAATATTAGTATAAATCAGTACCACCTGACTCTAGAGAGATTTTCAATGATGCAGAAATAAAATATGATATTTAGGCAAGTATTTTATTTATAAAAATTGATAACACTTGTGCAGGGCTGTTGATAAGCTAAAACAGAGGAATCATCTCCTGTTTCAGATGAACTGCCAGAGACAATGCTTGTCAAAGAACAGAAACCATTACCTGGATGAAAACCCATGGTCATTCTGAAGTTAATCATCTCCTGTTCCAGATGAACTGCCAGAGATAATGCTTGTCAAAGAACAGAAACCATTACCTGGATGAAAACCCATGGTTAGTCTAAAGTGAATCATCTCCTGTTCCAGATGAACTGCCAGGGACAATGCTCATCAGAGAACAGCAACCATTACCTGGATGAAACCCATGGTTAGTCTAAAGTGAATCATCTCCTGTTCCAGATGAACTGCCAGACAATGCTCATCAAAGAACAGCAGCCATTACCTGGATGAAACCCATGGTCATTCTGAAGTGAATCATCTCCTGTTCCAGATGAACTGCCAGAGACAATGCTTGTCAAAGAACAGCAGCCATTACCTGGATGAAAACCCATGGTTAGTCTGAAGTGAATCATCTCCTGTTCTAGATGAACTGCCAGAGACAATGCTCGTCAAAGAACAGCAGCCATTACCTGGATGAAACCCATGGTCATTCTGAAGTGAATCATCTCCTGTTCTAGATGAACTGCCAGAGACAATGCTTGTCAAAGAACAGCAGCCATTACCTGGATGAAAACCCATGGTCATTCTGAAGTGAATCATCTCCTGTTCCAGATGAACTGCCAGAGACAATGCTCATCAAAGAACAGCAACCATTACCTGGATGAAGACCCATGGTTAGTCTTAAAGTAAATCTCAGGTGGTTAAAGTGTTGGACCAGTTATCCAGAAACCACATTACCGTTTGATACTGGTGAAAGTACATGTATGCACAATTTTCTTTCTTTACATTAAAAATATATTTATCTACAATTCATTAGTTCCAATGCAAAGTTTAACATTATACCATTTAGCATATTTCCAATAACGATAATTTTCTTTTGACTCAATATGTCAGAATTTATGCCATTTTATCTCCTGATAGTGACATAATAATGCTGAAATATTAAGTCAAAATGACTTGTGTAATTTGTATATTTTGAATAGTTGAAGATAGAACAAAAATTGCTTGCCTCCACAAGGACTGGAGCCCGGGAACTTTGGGTTACTAGTGTTAAATGACATAACAAAATGATCAGGTCTGTGTTATCCCTTATATCAGACAGCACAGGGACAAGTCTGTGGGGTTTCCATAAAAAAAAAAATCAGCCCACACATAGCTTTGAATGAAAAAGAAAAAACCTACATTTTGCACATTTCTATGATTTTTATTGACCAGTTACAACATTTATTTTACAAAGTTTAAACAAATTGGTGTATGAAATGAAATATCATGAATTTATACAATTTAGACTTTAATTAAGTTCTGTTATTAAACATGACAAATATTACCTCAATATCAACATAACCATTATTCAGTTACATTTGACCAGAAAATAGTCTCCATGCACAAGATAATTTTGCAATACAAACTTTTATATAAGAGGAAAACTTTTTTCGATCCAAGGAATCAAACTGTAAAAAATTACATGAGAATCACAATTACATTCTGTTTAAAATACATTAAAGATAAAGTTATTTCTATTAAAAATCTAATCAAACCAAGATGTTAATATTTGTACAGGGTAATATTTTAATGAGCATATGAAAAAACTGAATACCTGTATACATTTGTTCTGAATACATGAATATTTACCACAATAATAAAGGTCTGATTTGGTTTTGAGAAATAGATTTTGTTTTAATATCTGAAATTCTGAATAGTTTACTTACAAGGTGGATCAGTTCAAGCTATGCACACAGTAATAAATAAATAGAAGATGAGCATTGTTTTGCTATGTTGATCGATTGATTGATGTTTTTTGCCCCATGCTTAACAGTATTTCACTTCTATCATGGTGGTGTATTCCAACAATAAAGGACACCAGCACAATCATGGTGTGAAGTGTGCCATAATGTTGGACAGTTAATTTTCTGCCGGTGGTCAGTAAAGACAACATTTGATTGATTGGGGTTTAACGTCGTTCTCAAGGGTATTTCACTTATAAATAGGACAATGTGCCAGCCCAATGCGTTGAGGAAACCATCCTGGACACCACTGACGGGCAACAAGCAAAGACAAAACTGGACTGGACAAATACAGGTTGCAATACAGACACCACCAACAGATCGGCTTCCTATTCCCCTTAGGCTCTGAGAGCAGCAGGGCAAGAGGAAACTACCTACAACCACCAGCATGACAACATTGCCTCTCATGAAACAAACTACCCTACACCCTATGTGTGTTGATCAGGGTTCCTACACTGTTAAAAAGATATGAAAATGCTTGCCACACTGCTCTTTGGGTGTAACTTATGAAATGTTTATAATAACTATGAACACATTCCCAAATTGCCTTAATCAAAAGGTTATAGTCCAAGTTTACTTTCTTGGCAAAATGTATCTCGATTTCATCATAAGTGTAATTATTAACTAGGAGTTTTAACTACATGTGCCTGTAAATAAATGAATTTCCACACTTTTTCCATAACCAGCTCCCCAAAAATTGATAGTTTATGACCACATAAAGTTCATATCCTTCATCAGCATGGCCAAAGCACAATTATAAATTGCACATTTAACTTATCAGGAAATATTTTTCTTCAAAAGTGCTTAAGTTACAACTAAAACAACATGGATTGTTATGCAGGAAAGGGTCACAATTGACTTTCTCGAAAACAGAATGTTTTTATATAACCCAATTTCAAATTGCTGGTTTGTTCAGTAAACAAGTTCAGCTAACATGTTTTCCCTGTACATGTACCTAACAGTAATATTTCACTTATACAAGAACCTGCCAACCCACTGGATGAAGGAAACCACCCGTGACACAATAAACAATGGCAGGAGAATCACATCCTGAACACATGAAGATATCAAAGCAAATCAGATCATTGTTGCCAGACCCAGAGAAACCAAAATCTTCTTGAAAACGCCCACCAAATAAACATGTACAAGATGAAAAATATATTTGGATAAAATAGATTAGAATTCATTCACAGATGAAAAACCACTAGGTTCCCCATCAGTCCCAAGCTGTATCAAAAGCTTGATCGAACAGAATTACCTGAAATCTATCACAATAATCTCACATATCTTTAAAAGGTTTTATTTTGAACATTTTTAACTTATAAAACAATCAATGCAGCTCCACCTGGTGGTGTTGTCAGGAACAAGGGACAATGGTATTTAGCTCGGTTCGGTACACTGTAACTGATGGACCATCAGACCAGAACATGCAATAAAGAACTGCTTTTAGTTCCAGTCATCATAAAATCAATCCAGTGTCTTCACAAGACTACACACCATTTGTTCAGCATTCCTGAAAAAAAAAATAGAAATTAAAATAATCAGTTAGCTGTTATACAAGATTGTTCGTCTTATTCAGGTCTGATGTTGTGCTCTATGGTTTAGTTGGTTTGTTTGTGGTCTAACGTCATATGCAAAAGTCACTGACTCCAAATATTTATAGACAATCCTAAAATAGATCAGTCTGAACTCACTACTGCTAGGATGGATTTTGCATGAGCGTTGTACAACGGATTGCCCACTTCAATGTTCTTTGTCTATTTTGGGTGGAAAACCACCCCTGTGATTGCCAGAGGCACATTGTGTGACTGGCTCATAAACCTGATGGTCGACAGTCTGACTATCCTGTGTTTGAGATCGATTGGGGTTTAACTTTGTACTCAAGGGTATTTCAATTATATGATGACAGAGAGTAAACCTTGTAAAAACCACCCATGCGATTGCCGGAGCCACAACATGACTCGCTCATATACCTGATGGTTGACAAGCGGACTCAATCCAGTAAACGGTACATCGAAGCAGGTTGAGTTTATTAAGGGCATTCACTACCACTAAGGTACGACCCCTATACCTGATGGTCAAAAGACAGACTCCATCCTGGGAACGGTACATTGAAGCAAAATTAGGAAGCACGCATGCTACCACTAAGATACGGCTGAAGGTCTTGGTATATAAAAGTAGGATTAGAAAGCACACATGCTACCACTAAGATACGGCTGAAGGCCTTGGTATATAAAAGTAGGATTAGTAAGTATAGATGTTAGTTTTTCCATTAAGTACTACTCACCTGACACCACCACCAAGATGAAGGCATGTACTACTGAGCCGTGTTACTGCTCAGTCTCATGTGATTTTCTATGATTTGAAACATTTCCTGGGGGTTTGGTATTCGACCGGTCTCTAACTTGGACCACACTGGGACATCTGTAACACAACAGGTCAGGTCTTAAGATCAAAAACGTACAATTACAATAGTATTTTTTGAATGACACAAACATACATGCATCTAACATATTTTTATAACTCTTGTCTATGCTTTTATTGTTAAGTTGATGTCGATCTTTAAAATAGACACCTTATTCAATCCAACTGCTTTACTACTAGAAAGATTCATTGTGCAAAAATAAGCTCAAAATCCTGGTTAAATCACAATTTCCTGTATCAGTTATAGAACTTTTTTTTTTTCATCTAAAGAGTAAAAGCTGGGGAAAACAATCCGTATTGTGGTAAGTTTGTTTGTTTGATTGGTGTTTAACGTCGTACTCAAGGGTATTTCACTTATATGACGACGGACACAAATAC